>JAESVK010067055.1:0-11277 GCA_017140935.1 Hamamelis virginiana
ATATATATTAGATTTATTCAAGTTATAAAGTACGGAATGTCAGAGTTTTCTTAGTCTAAACTTCAATCAAATTTTGGGTCAATGTAATGGTTTTTCTAGTTAAGGGTACATGCTATTCAATACTTCTCAAATTGTGTTTTCAACCTTTTTTCTTCAATTATGGTTTGTAGGCTGTGTTGCTTTTATTTTCTATTTCTAGCCATTTTCATGTTACCAACTTGGTACATTTTGAGCATTTATTGATGTGGTATGAGATCTTTTGTTTAGCATTTCGTGCAAGACATATTTTTCAATGCCAAATGGTACTATTTGGTGTTGATTTTTTTAGCATGTTGAGATTTTGTTTCTAATTAGTGATGTTATTTTTCTGATATTTAGATCTATAAAGACCTTGAATCTGGAAAGCCATCTTTGAGGCTGCTGTATGTAACACTCGAACTGAACGCAACATCAGGATTTATGTCAAAGATGACAAAGATTCATGATAGAGGCTAAAAAGGGAGGTTGAATTGAATTGTTGCTTATCTTTTTGTGCCTAGCCTATAGATTTAGTTTGGGTGTTATATTTTTTTAGTGCAACAAAAAATTGCTTCTCTATGTTTTTTATAAAGGCCCCTAGCGCAACTGAGGACAATTGAAGACAACATGGAGCTATTTTGGATGTAATTGGATTGTAGATTTTCCTTAATTTTTGAACATATTTGTACTTGAATACTTTGGGTGAACATATATGTTTGTTTGAAATGGTACTCACCTTGATGTGGTGTAATTCGCTCAGCATGTTTGAGGTTTAGGGTTTACTATGGGTCAATGATACTAAACTAGTTCCCTTATTGATAATTGTTCAATGTTGAGTCAGGAAGTGTTAATGATTGTCATAAGGTAATGTAGCATGTATATTTCAAATAAGATAGTAATCATTCGCATTATTCCTTATATAATTCAATGCTTTTTTTCCATTTACATATGTAGTTCGATAGCATTAAAAGTTATACAACTGAAGAGATTGATGATGTCCGAGTCGAAATAATGAATTATATCTCCAAGAACACGAAATCCACATGAAACCCACTTTGAATTTGGTTGGCTGAAAATTACTTATTGTATATTGTGTTTAAATGTAGTTTTTGGGGGTTGGAGGTGGACGGAGACCCAATTGGGTTTGATTGTTGGATTTTGCTTTTGGTTAATGAGTTTGGCATATATTAAAAGTGTTGTATAATCATATGTGCACAGGTTAAATATTGGGGAATATAGCAGTTATAGAGGAAACTCTACCGGATTTTTGTCTAAATATGCATACTTTTTTTCAATAATAGTTATGGTTTAGATTGATTTCACTATTGCATGTTATAAAACATATTTCTTTTAGGATGTATATGAATATGGAGGTGGGTAATTGGTTTAAGGAGTTTTCTACGGAAATTGGAATATTATGCCATCGGTTTGTGCCTTTGACATGCAAAGTGTGGGGATCTATGCCAGCTGCAGATAAGACAATAATATATCAACGTATTCAAGTAAGTAATGAATAGTGTTTCTTCAAGTTACACACATTTCAATTATATGTTTTGTTAAAATTAATTATCTATAATTAACATTATTTTTTTGTTGTTGCAGGTTTGATTTTGAAGGCTTATTTTATAATGGATATTGGGGATGCTCTACATTTTCTTTGAGTTTGGATTTATAATAATAGATGTTGAGAATGCTATAATTGCTTCCTTTTATTTGTTTTCTTTAAATGAACTAAGTGTTTTTCTTCTCACTTTTGGAATATTTCGATGGACAAAATATGTAATGGACAGGTTGGGAATGTATATTTTAAGTACTTACATTAAAAAATTATATATTTGGAAATTTGAGTTGTTGATTTTGAATGGTTGTACATTTTTGCAATTAGGTTTAATGAGTTGTATAATTTGTAAATTGGCTAAATATAGATACAACTATGCTTTCAAATGAATTGCATTATGAGATTATTATTACAATACTAATATGAATAGTATCATTTAGTTATTCATAAATGATTCAAATGAACTATACTATTAAGTTATTGATTTTGGCCAAAATATAAATAAAGTAATGGAATGTTTAAAATAAATTTGAATTTTTATTTGCGACAATAGGTATTATGAAATTACGTACCATTTGTGACAAAAATAAATTTAAATTTGTTATCGCAATTGCTTACTATTTTGATGACACACAAGTATTTGCAACAATACTTTTTGTCAGAAAAAGCGTACAAAATGGTATGTTTTATTGGTATTTGTGATAAGATTTTTATCATATTTGCGACAAAATTACAAATCTTAAGCAACAAAAACAATTTGTCATTAAAATTGAATATTCTGCAACAATTATAAGTTTGTCGCTAATAGGTTACAATTTGTGACATATATAATGTCGTTGCTAATATATTACGTTTTTTGTCGCTAATAAATTTGTCGCAAAAAGTTTGTTTTTGGTGATAATTATTAATTTGTCACTAATAATATACTTTTCATGACGATTAAAAAGTGTCGCTAAAAATGTACCTATTTGTCGCTAATAACTTGTCGCTAATAGTATGCTTTTTGGGACGACAACAATTTTGTCACAAATAGGTTATTTTTTGTGACAATACCTAACTTTTGTCGTTATATAGTTTCTGTGACGAGCTTCTAGTGACAACTTGAAGACGAACTCATTTTCCTCGCAAATGATCATTTGCGACAAATTTGAAACTTTTTGCGACACAAAAATTTGTCGCAAAAGAGCCAATTTGTTGTAAAAGTCACACACATACTTCAAAAATAATCTTATCTTAAGAGGAAATCTCAATACACATTTCCAATTTATCATCTTATCTTAAAAGGAAATCTCAGCACGCATTTCCAATTTATCATCTTATCTTAAGAGGAAATCTCAACACACATTTCCAATTTATCATCTTAGGGGACCGCAGTCCTCTTGGAAACCACACACATACTTCAAAAATAATCTTATCTTAAGAGGAAATCTCAACACACATTTCCAATTTATCATCTTATCTTAAGACGAAATCTCAACACATATTTCCAATTTTTTTATCATCATATTTGCCAATATTCTTTTGATAACTTCAAGTTACCATCAACACATGCACTCCACAACATCATCAATATCACCTATCATCATTCTTATACACATTTCATGTATACTTTTCATCATCTTATGCAATCCACACAACCTTATTGATTTGGGCCTCCAAAATGGACATTTCTTATTCACAAACCCTCCATGAGCTATCTTATCTCCACAATCCCTTCATGGGCTTCACAATCTCATCATTTTACTTGTGTTTATAACCATTCTATGATTACAAAACTTACTCACATATTACTTACATCATCCATTTTCATATCTCATGGTTTTCAACCAAAAACTTATCATTTTATGTGAACTTTCCTATTCACAATCACTCAAATCTTATCTTTGCATGCACAAACCCTTATTCATTTCTTATCCACACATCAAATCATCTTCAATCTCAATCCAATGAACTTTCCCAAATCAAAATTTGAAAGAAAATGGGTCAAACTATGTCAAAATAGGCCTAAAAATGGGCTAAATGGGCCTCAAAAGCCTAACACAAGGCAAAAATGGGCTGATAATTGGATGACCATCCACTTAGGGATGGCCAACCGTCCTCTAGGGGACAGCCACCCGAGCCATCATCTCCCCTTTTAAGTGTTTTGATCCCCTTTTGCAATACACTTCAACTATCATCCAATTTGACATTTTCTCTCTTTAAAACTTCCAATTTTCTTCAAAAATCCCTCTAATTTGATTTCATTCCATCCAAATCACTCTCCAAACACTTCAAGTGTTGCTACACTCTTCAATTTGTGGATCAAAACCTAGGATTTCATCTTGTATTTCAAATTTGGGATCTAAAACCCAAATTCACATTCCACACATACCCATTTTCTCAAGCTTCTCCACTATACATATTCATGGAAAATAGGGGGTATGCACCCTCAAAGTACCCATACATGGTGATGAAGAGGTACAAAGTGCCACCCTATGATCCTAACAACACAAGCTTGCTCTTGGAGCCCCAAACTCACCTATCCTATATCCATACTACACAAGAGGTAAGCTTACTTTCCATGCATTTTCTTTGAATCATTAATGTCTAGATGCTTCAATATTGATCTTTGGATATTGCTTGATGACTTATATTCATGAGATTTGTATTTGGCAAAGTTTGGGTGCCCCATTTCATTTACTTTACAAGCTTAAAATGTTGCCCACCAAGTGTTTGATAAAATTCCCAAGAGAACTAAAGTTTGATTTTTCAACTCAAATTCCTCATGTCATGATTCAAATATGTTTCTAACACCATTTTGATACTTTCAAAGCATTATGACAAGTTTTCACAACTCATTTCAAATATATGCACACTAAGTGTTTGATAAAATGCCCAAAAGAGGGCAATTTCCAATTTTCAAAGCAATTTACCATGTCATGCTTTTTCAAATATTTTCAAAATGATTTTTCAAATCATGACAAGTTTCCAAAACTATTTTAAGTATGCATATATCCAAAATTTTCATGAATTGGTACTTAGCTCATTTTCTCACTCAAAACACTATTCACTTAAGTGTCATTTCCATGACTTTTAAGTGATTTTTACTTCAAAATTTACTCATGCTAAATACTCAATTCAAGGTTTTTATTTAAAATCCATTCTCTTTGGGTTTTCATTTCAATCCATTTCTCATGAATAAAGGCCATATGGAATATCAATAAGTTATGTTAACTCTTAAAACATAATCTTAAGCACGAGAAAAAAGTTAACCCACAAAATGACTTATGGCAACTTTTGAAAATAGATTGCTAGCACATAAAGTAATGCACAATGTGGACCAGCCTCGTGGACGGGGCTTTATGTGGTGTCCACATCATCACCGGGGCGATGTGATTAGGGGGGGTTTAGAAATCAAACAAAGGAGTCGCCACCTTATTTTTAAGGAATAAGGAAACCATAAAAATGTTTTATTTTAAAACAAAACAAACTCCATTTTCAATGAAAAGACAGTCTATAAACCAGAGTTGGATCCGGGGGCTAGGTTACGACGTGGGAAGGTTCCAAGCTTTCACTTGTAGGCACCCACCTCGCCCTAATTAAAGGACTTCTAATTTATTTGGGCTATTTAAATTTCTTAATGCAAACAATCCTAAATAATCTAATCAACCAAAAAATAGTGATATAAATGCATTATCTATATTAGTTATATTAATAATAATAAAAAATATATACAAACAAACCCTAAGAACCTAGGACACCCTACGGGCATCCTAGGGCGGACTTGAGCCATATTAGCGCCTACGTAACTTACTAGTATCACCTAGCAAGTATCAAAGTCCACTTAGTTCGACTACCCTAGGACTCTCCTATTGTAATCGATCACATCATCAAAGGTATTTCAACCTAATTCAAGACTCTAACTTCGAGAGTTTTTATTCTTTCAAAATCATTTATTTGAAATCATTTCAAATTAAAAGACTTTCTTAAAATCGAAATATTCTAAAACAATTCTTATCTTTAGAATCCAATTCCAATTAAAAATCTTTTTCAAAGATTTTCAAGAAAACAAATCATATGGGAGGAATTTCATTCCAAGGTAAAAAATCTTTAAAACATTTCAAATCTTTTGAAAATCAATTAATAATCAAATATCTCATAAAATCATATTTATTTCATAAATATTGCATCGAAAGTCTTTTAGGAAATCTCTCGAAGATCGACTCTTAAATCAAATAAAATACACAATTCAAATCATGATTTTTACAACAAAGGAAATTCCTAGGGAAGGTCAAGTAACCTTCCTAGCCTAGGGTCTCTAACTAGCCCTAAAGTTAATCTAAAAACCTAAAAATACTAATGCAATGCATGCTGGAATTTAAACAAATAAACATATAATTAATTCTAAAAATGCATGAAAATGCTCCTAAATGCACACTAATTAATCTATGTGAACCTCAGCATATTTCTAAGTTGGATTTAGCCTAAAAATGATTTTTAGAAGTGGTTTAAGGGCATAAACAAATCTGGACAGATTTGAATATGAACCTTTAATCACTCTAAAAATCATGAAAACAAAGAATAAAAATGTGAAAATGTCCTAGCATGCTTTCTACATGAATATACTATGAAACTACTAATAAAATCATGCAAAATATGGCTTAAAAATGTTAATTAAACCACTTTAAAACATGTATTCAAATCTGGACAGATTTGAATACATACTTAGAGTAGTTTAAAAATCATCTTTAATCCATAACAACATCAAATAAACATCCTAGCATACAATCTAACATGCTTGACTAATTTACCATGCAAAAACATATCAAAAACTACACAAAAACTATGCTTAAATAATTAGTTTAAACACAAGGGGAGAATCTTACCTTTGCACGCTCCCTCGTACACAATTTTTATGTTCAAACAATCAAATCAATATCAAGTGTTCAAATAATCATAAAAAAGCATAAAAAATGACTCACAACTCATCACATGTCAAGAATACAAATTAACACATTCATATCATCATTAATACCATCAATCAAACATTTAGAGATTCAAATAACAATATGAATATATCAATACTTAACCTAGGCATGCTCGCATACATGAAATAATAACAATGGACTCATCCTAGACATAAAATCATAACAAAAACTATCCCTAGCATGCTTACACACATAAAATCACAAGAAACTAACCCTAATATGCATACTCACATAAAATAATAATAAAACTACTTCTAATCATGCATACGTACATAAAATAACAAGAAAACTAACCCTAACATGCATACTCACATAGAATAATGATAAAACTACTCCTAATCATGCATACATACATAAAATAACAAGAAAACTAACTCTAACATGCATACTCACATAAAATCACAAGAAATTAACCCTAACATGCATACTCACATAAAATACCTAACTAAACTACACTAATCATACACATAAACCCTAATCACATAAAATAACATAAAATCATAAAAAATATCCTAACTATGATTACTCATATAACATCATACAGATAACTATTCTAAACATACATGCTCATAATAAATAAATAACCTAAACACATTAACTCACATAAAATCATAACTAAGTTAACCCTAACATGCATACTAACACATAATCAAAATAAAACCAACCTTATTCATGATGAACATACTATTATCCTATATTAAAACTACATCCTATTCTAATCATGCATATATATTAAATCAAACACAAAACAATCAAACTCAAAATAATCATAGTATCATTCATGAACAAATGAGAACATATTGTTCAATGATAAAGCCATTACCTCTCTCTTTTCTCCTTGATTGATCTCCTTTAAGCTCCAAGCTTATGGCTCTTCTTCTCCTTCTTCCTCACCTTTGTTCTCTCCCCCAATGGTGTAAAACCAGATCTGTAGCCTCCTCTCTAAACCCTAGAATGCTCCCCCTTCCTCTTGAACCTCTCATAATGCAACATATATAGGGTTAGGGTTCAAAACCTTGAATGGCTAGGATTAATCCCTCTAAAAAACGATCCTAGGGCTTAGAATGAATCTCTCTAGGGTTTGAAAGCTGAAACCCTTCGAATTTATGCCAAAAAAACAAATCAAATCAGCCAAAATAAGTTAAATTTTCAAAAATGGCAAAATTGGCTCGAGCAAGCTGATGGCCGTCCTAGGCATGGACGGTTGGCCGTCCTAGCTGGACGGTTGGCCGTCCTAGCTAGGACGGTCACCATGCTGACTTTCCCAATTTTGTTCCCCAATTTTAGGGTTTTCGAATTTTGGCCATATTTTGGTCAAATTTAATCCAAATCCGATGGTTCAGGGTTCAAAACGACTGTGTTTTGATACTCCACATTTTTAGAATGTTTTTGGGTTAAAATCAATTGACCATGGTCAAGGGTTTTAGCAAAAAGCTAGCCAATTGACCCGGTTGTGCCAAAATTGGTCATATGACCATTCTCTGTTTTGTAAAATTGATCAATTAGGCTTGCACCACTTCTAAAAACATGGTTTCAACATGAAATTGGTACTTAACGACATGTTTTGAAAATCTTTTGTTTTGGTGAAAACGACCAATTCACGGTCAATTTGATCGAAACCCTAATTTAGCTCATCCTTACCCGTGGGATCGATTTTGGGAGAATCCATCCCAACCATTCAAAGGCTCAATTAACACACCAAATACACTCCCCACATCCACATAAACCTCATGAAACAATCCGTTTCGAATTCGGAGGTCATTCGGAAATTATACGAGAAAAAGGACTAAAATGCCCTTCAAGTCGCAAAAACCCTAATTACCTATCGAGCTCTCATCAGAATGCCATGAAAATTTACAGGGATGTTCTAAAACACCTCAAAAGTCAAATGCAATACAAATGGGTTGATTCCAATCCAAATGTACACATGAAATAATGAATTGTCCTTTTCCTCAGCAAAGGGCAATTTGGTCAATTTGGTCTTTACAAGGCCAATTCCTCACCCAATGATCAGCTATTCTAGTCGATCATTTGCATGGACATATGGTAGAAATAAATGGTAAAAATGGGGTGTCCACAGAAGCCCCTCGTTGGTGTTTCATGGCTTCGCCATGTAATACCAACGAAACAAAATGACATCCCATTTTTGCCACAACAAAAAGAGGGATGATCAAACCAACTTCTCACCATCATTGGAATCTATTTCCTGAACAAATTCAGAATGAAAATAACTCTTGGAAGTCACACTTCCGATTATTTCAAAATCAATCACACCAACAAACCACAAAACAAACATTTATGTGATATCTCACTCACATAAGCATTCACAAATCATCATTTTATGTGATACTTCTCTCACATAACACATACAAGTTATCATCTTATGTGATACTTCTCTCACATAACACATACAAGTTATCATTTTATGTGATACTTCTCTCACATAAAATAGTTCAGATTCATTATTTCTACGGTACATCTCCCATAAGAAATATTATTTATATAGTACTTCTCCTATATAAATATTTTCAAACCATTATTTTATGCTTCACATAAAACAATTCAAACTCATTGTTCATATGGTACATCTCCCATATGAACATATTATCAATTATATGGTACTTCTCCCATATAAGCCATTATTTTATGTTTCACATAAAATAACCTCAAATCATTCAAAATGTTATTTCATGCTTCACATAAAATAACTCAAGTTCATAGTTCACATGGTACATCTCCCATGTGAACATATCATCAATTATATGGTACTTCTCCCATATAAACCATTATTTTATGTCTCACATAAAATAATTTCACATCACTATTTCATGTCTCACATGAAATATTTCAAACACATTATTTTATGTTTCACATAAAATAATCCAAATTTATTATTTCATGTCTCACATGAAATGTTTTAAACACGTTATTTTATGTCCCTCATAAAACAATTCAAACCCATCACTTTATATGGTACATCTCCCATATAAGCCTCTAAAATCAACTCTTTACATGGTACATCTCCCATACAAAGATCATTATTTTATATTTCATATAAAATAATCTCACATCACTATTATAAAACAATTCAAATTCATTGTTCATATGGTACATCTCCCATATGAACAAATTATCAATTATATGGTACATCTCCCATATAAAGCATTATTTTATGTCTCACATAAAATAATCACACCTCATCATTTTATGTTTCACATAAAACAATTACAAACAATTCAAAGTGTTATTTCATGCTTCACATAAAATAACTCAACTTCATAGTTTACATGGTACATCTCCCATGTGAACATATCATCAATTATATGGTACATCTCCCATATAAGCCATTATTTTATGTTTCACATAAAATAATCTCACCTCATCATTTTATGTTTCACATAAAATAATCTCAAACAATTCCAAAATGTTATTTCATGCTTCACATAAAATAACTCAAATTCATAGTTTACATGGTACATCTCCCATGTGAGCATATCATCAATTATATGGTACATCTCCCATATAAAGCATTATTTTATGTCTCACATAAAATAATCTCACCTCATTATTTTATGTTTCACATAAAATAAACACATAAGACAATTCAAATCGTTATTTTATGTCTCACATAAAATAACTTCAAACTCATTGCTCATATGGTACATCTCTCACATGAACACAGTCTCAATTATATGGTACTTCTCCCATATATAATGTTTTCAAAATCATCATTTCAAAATCATCATTCAAAATCATCATTTAGTGGTAATTTCCATGCAAAACATGAACTAATTTTGGAGGAAATTGACCGAAAAAACAAAAATTGAGAAAATCAAGTTGGGGCACACTGGTGACCGTCCTAGCCTGGACGGCTAGCCGTCCTGGGCTGGACGGTTGGCCGTCCTAGCTAGGACGGTCACCATGTGTGACCCGAAAATTTTTTCTTTTTTAAACCCCCTCATGCTCATATGCACTCTTGTGCTCATTCTAAACCACTTCCAAGCTTGGTTTTGCTCTAAAACCCTAGCTTTTGATCTTCAATCCATACATACTCAATCAAGTCTTTGGTTTGCATTCTTGCCAACACAAAAACATCTTCATTCTCTCAAGTTCTTCAACTTGTTCTCATTTGGTGTGAACCTCTCTATTTCCCACATACTCCATTCTTTTCAAAAGATGGATCAATTACCTCCACCTTACTTGAAATATCCATTCTTGGAAGTCAAAGCTAGATACAAGGCACCCTCATATGGAGATTCTCATCCACCATCTCTTCTCTTGGAGCCTAGAACACATCTTTCATATATTCACTCCAAAGACAATGTAAGTTAATTTTCCTCAATAACTCTTGATTCATATGCAATTGGTTGAATTGAAATGCTTGTTTGCATGTTGATTGTTGATTTTCATATCATTGTAACCTTTGGGAAAAGCATGGGAGCCCCATTTCATAGCTTCACAAGCTTGTGAATGGTGCACACCAAGTGTTTGATGAAATGCCTCAATGAAGTAAACTTTGATTTTTCAAATCAAATATATCCTAATCATATTTCAATGATTTTTGTAGGATTTTAGAAAGTATTTGCCATGATCAATCTTCTTTGAAAACATCATTTTATCAAACATGTGATATGCATATTTTCAAAATGATGTTTTCAAAGAAGATTGATCATGGCAAATACTTTCTAAAATCCTACAAAAATCATTGAAATATGATTAGGATATATTTGATTT
>JAESVK010067063.1:2416-28132 GCA_017140935.1 Hamamelis virginiana
TTGTAGGATTTTAGAAAATATTTGCCATGATCAATCTTCTTTGAAAATATCATTTTGAAAATATGCATATCACATGTTTGATAAAATGCCTCAATGACACCATCATCCACTTTCTTCTTTACAAGCCATTTCATGTCATGTAAAGTATCTCAAAAATTTTCTATGATGTTTAATTTGATTAAAACACCATCAATTTTGAATTTGAAACATTTTGGATTTTGGTGACACCACCCATGCCTTTGATAATAAATTGTGTCACACAATATGCATACATCTTTTTTTTTTGTAAAAATCTTTTGAAAATGTGTTGATCATTTTGGCTCATTCAAAGCATAAATTTTACTTCATTTCATGATATGTAAATCAATAGTCATGCTTGCATTGCATTTGAATCAAAGTTCCTTTAGAAATAACAACGTTTGCTTTGATGTGAATATAATCTCAAATGTGTTTATGCAGCCCAATTTCGAAATCCGTACCAGATACTCCTTGGGTAAACTCATCAAATGGTGGGAATTAATGGAGACACGCCAACCCCAAGCTAAGGCCATTGTTGAGCAAGCGGGCTTTAAGTTCTTCTTGGATTCTCTCTGGCTCGACAACATGGATCGAATGACCATGGTTGCTCTTTCTGAACTCTGGTGGGACACCACCAACACCTTCCACTTCGGGTTTGGGGAAATGACTATGACCCCATTTGACTTCACTATGATTACAGGACTTCATATTGGAGGCCAACCACTCGCCTTTTATGACGAAGCTCACACTGATGAAGAATACTTGTACAACCTTTTGGGCGTTGAAAATGTTCCTCTGACAAAAAGAGGAGTCAGGCGCTCTTGGCTCTATAATCACTTTAGCATTCAGAGTGAAGAGGAGGGAGGGGATCCCGAGGATATTGTCCGTGCATTCATTTTGTATCTGCTCTCATGCACTCTTTTTGCAGGTACACAGGACATAGCCCCTCTAGGCTTTTTGAAGAGTTTGGAGATTACGGATAATATTCATCTGTATGACTGGGGCGGAGCTGCATTAGCGACTATGTATCGCTCCATGTATGACAAATCACGAGATGCTGCTCAAGACTTCGGCGGCTTAGCTTTCATATGGCAGGTACTGATATCTAATGTTTTTAAATAAAATCTCTCTAAATCTTTGTCAATTTCTTGATCTTTCTCTCATGCAGGTATGGGCATTCATCTACTTGGGTCTTGGTTGTCCTCTCTTGAAAGAGGGGGTTAACCAATGGCCATTTTTAGCCCGCTTTGATCCATGTCACAGGAAGCACTCCAACCTCCATAGGTATGATTATGCTGCTGCCAAAGCTATCCTTGCCGGTCTCACTGCAGAACAGGTAAAATCCCAAACCTCTGTCTTTCTCTTAAATCTTCTAAATTCAACTCTCATACTCTTCATAATCTTCAGGTGAACTGGGACCCATGGGGTACTTGGAGGACTACTTTGGCTCCCCCTCACATGCATAGTGTACTCCTAACACATAGGCGAATTTTGTTTGAGGGGCCTGCTGGCAGGTACTGGTACTTGGGTGAAAGAGTCTGTCGCCAAGTCTATGGAAACATGGATGCAGCTAGAGTGCCTTTTCTGCCTCCTGCAAATATGCTCCATACTGATAAACTGAAGGGCGAGGCCCTGTTAGAGTCTAAGAGAGGAGTGGATCTTTCTGCTTTCCTTTTCTCTGATGCGAGCTACGAGGTTTTCTGTCAACAATTCTTGATGCGCCCCTTGGCGACTGGAGAACCTCCTCAAAGGGTATGTAAATATAACACTTTCTTTCATCCCTGTAAATGCAATCACAAAACTTCATCTTTATGTCCACAGAGTCGCCGTTCCCGGGGTCAAAGCTCTAGAGCTGCTGTTAGTGATGATGATCAAGAAACAAATAGGCCTCCTGCCTTGCAGCCTGCAGACTGGAACATTGAGCTGATAGTTGAAGATAACTTCGTGACTTCTACTATTTCACGACCTTCAGTCGATGAGGGATATCACATAGATCCTTCTTACGAACAGGTGAACCTCCCACTGAACCAATTAACTGCACACACATTCCCACTGATACACTGACATCATTCATTTCTGACAGGTCCCTCGAGAGTATTGCCAGGATTACATTGATCTTACTACTGCCATGAGGCGTGACCTTCGCAGGATGAGCTTGAGGACTTCCGCTCTCACTCGTCAACAGGTAACTTCAAATCACATTCTCAAATTCATCTTCCTTCCCTTTTCACAAACTGATCAAATTGTGAACACCGTTTCAGGCACCTGGCCCACCACGTCATTCTTCAGCTGGCGAGGGATCTAGCAAAGGGATAAGGAGGAACTCTCGAAGACGTTGATCAATTCTCTATGAGACACGGGGTTTCACTTTGAAAATCATATGTAACTTGTAAATATTTGTACTAAAACAAGTTTTCTCACTTTTATGGTGTATGTACATGACTAGAACTGTTCTGGCCATTATTTGCTCCGTTCTCTAGGTTATTTTGTGGTGATTTTGGTAGGGCTGAAACACACTTCTTTCTATTGGGCAACCCGATTGCTTCGCCAAATGGGGACCAAACAGATAATTCCACCTCTCTCAGAGCATACTTACACTTCCAAAGCGATCTCTCCATCAGTGGTGAAGGCTTTGATGTTAAGGTGGCTATCTGTATTGCGCACAACTCACATTGGTTTCTCTCATGGGCCTTTTGAACTGAATGAGGCTTATAGGCAATGGTTATCTCAGAATATGGGTACTCGGGGACAAGAAATGAAGGCTAGGATCTCATGACTTATCGAAAGTCTTTCATATGAAGAGCGAGGGGACACTTCGTCACTTCCACCTAACGCTTTACAAGTAGTACTTTACAAGAGAAGAAGAGATGATGACTCTGAAGAAATTTCAAGGAAGGAACGAAGGATTTGACAGAACTTTTGAAACATATTTCCCATGCTTTGTATTATTTCAAATGAATGAAATTAGAATCATATGGCATGTAATAGACCTTTGAAAGGTTTCTCTTCATCTCATGAATAAAAGAATTCTATCTTTTTAGTTTTGAATAAATCACTGCAAATAATCGCAATTGAAAACAAACACAGGGTTGTTTTGCCTTAAAGAATTGGACCGCACCCAAGGTAACTTTATGGGCTGCCTACATATCTCCATCCTTTGAATATCTTTTTCTCATAAAACTTTCAACTTTCTTGTTTTGAATACTTGGAGAATCAGGTCCTTGTAGTTCATGGGATCAATTGAAAAGCGTTTTCTTTTTCTTTTTTCTCCTTTTTTTTTTTTTTTTTTTTGAATGCTCTATTTTTTGCCTAGGCAGCCTTTGCAGGTTTTCTACCTAGCGAGCTCTTGCCCTAATTTTTGCCTAAGCAGCCTTTTCAGGTTTTCTACCTAGCGGGCTTTTTTTCTCTTTTTTTTTTATTTATACATGATACTTTTTCAACTGATCCAAATTGGTAGGTTGAGAGAATTCGATCCCATCTATGTCCATAAGACGCACGGCTCCGCCTGATAGTATCTCTTTGATGATGTAGGGTCCCACCCAACTTGGCTTGAACTTCCCTCTTGGATCATGAATTGGCATTCTGATTTCTTTGAGTACCAAATCCCCTTTCTTTAAGCCCCTGTTTTTAACTCTCTTGTTGAATGCTCGAGCTATCCTTCTCTGATAGCCTTGAACATGGTATAGGGCCCTCAATCTCTTCTCGTCAATTAGGGACAGCTGTTCATATCTATCCCTCATCCAATCGACTTCTGCTAGTTGGCTTTCCATAACTACCCTTAGTGAAGGTATCTCTAACTCAATTGGTAACACTGCTTCCATACCATACACTAACGAGTAAGGCGTAGCCCCAGTTGACGCTCTAATGGATGTGCGATAGCCCCACAATGCCAGAGGCAACTTCTCATGCCAATCATTGTACGTATCAGTGGTCTTCTTCAAAATGGTTTTCAAATTCTTATTAGCTGCCTCCACTGCTCCATTAGTCTGCGGACGGTAAGGAGATGAATGGTGATGTACTATACCATATTTCTTAAGAAGCTCTTCGGTCTCTTTTTTGAAATGTTGCCCATTGTCTGAAATAAACTCACGTGGCACTCCATACCGGTAGATGATGTTGCACTGTATGAACTTGGCAACCTGCTTAGCATTCAAAGTCTTGTACGACGCTGCTTCTACCCATTTGGTAAAGTAATCTATGGCCACCAATATGTACTCGTGCCCATTCGAGGCCGCAGGAGTGATCTTGCCGATGATATCAATGCCCCATGTTGCAAACGGCCATGGTGATGACATGGTAGTGAGTGGCATGGATGGCTGATGCTTACCACTTGCAAACACCTGGCACTTATAGCATTTCTTAACATGTTTAGCACAATCACTTTCTAAGGTCAACCAATAGTAACCCAGTCTCAGAATCTTCTTCGCAAGCATATACCCATTCATGTGTGGAGCCCCAGCCCCTTCATGTATTTCCTGAATGATCCGTTCTGCTTCATCTTCTGTTACACACAAGAGATGGACACCGTCATAAGATCTTTTATACAATTTCCCACTGCACAGAATGAACTGGCTAGCTAACCTTCTCAAAGCTCTTCGGTCAACATAAGATGCTTCTGGCGGATACTCCCCTTTTTCTAGGTATTGCTGAATATCATGATACCATGGCTTCCCGTCATTTGGTTCTCCTTCCCCTAGGGCACAACAGTAGATGGGTTCTTCTCTAGATTCAATGATCATTGGTGCTACTCCCCCTTCTATTGGGATCTCTGCCATGGATGCTAGAGTGGCTAAGGCATCCGCAAACTTGTTCTTTTGCCTAGACAGGTAAAAGAATTTTATTTGACGGAATTCTTTCGCCAGTGTCTCTAGATAATCGTGATATGGCAGTAGCTTCTCATCCTTAGTCTTCCATTCTCCTCTAGTCTGGCATATGATAAGGGTTGAATCCCCGTACACTTCGAGCTCTTCTACTCCCAAGGCCAATGCCGATTCCAAAGCTAAAATGCAAGCCTCATACTCAGCTATGTTATTGGTTGCCTTAAAGTTCAATTTCACTGCCACAGGTATCATCACATCTTCTGGCGTCTCCAGACAAACTCCTATGCCACATCCTTTCCTATTCAATGCTCCATCAAAGTGCACTTTCCACACCTTCTTCTCTATCACAAGAATTTCTTCATCTGGGAACTGGTAATTGCCATTGTCTGCTTGTGAAGTAGCACATTCTGCCAGGTGTTCTACTATAGCTCTTCCTTTCACTGATTTCTGCAGTATATATTGAATGTCGAGTTCTGACAATAACAATAACCACCGCGCTGTTTTATAGGACAAAGCAGGCTTCTCAAGCAGATATTTCAATGGGTCCATTCGACTGATCAAGAGTACTTGGAAAGACATCATGTAATGACGAAGCTTTTGAGTTGCCCACACCAATGCCACACATGTCTTTTCCAGAGCACTATAGTTCACTTCATAATCCGTCATCTTCTTGCTGAAGTAGTAGATGGCATTCTCTTTCAAGGATTCTTCAAGATATTGAGCTAACATAGCTCCCATCGCGGTTTCGGTGACAGTTAAGTAGAGTAATAACGGTTCACCTTGTCGCGGGGGAACCAGTATTGGTGGGTTGCTCAAATACCTTCTGATGGTATCAAATGCCTCTTGACATTCCTCATTCCACTTAGTCGGTACATCCTTCTTTAGCAGCTTGAAAATCGGCTCGCAGATAGTTGTCAACTGAGCTATGAAACGACTGATAAACTGAATTCTTCCCAAAAATCCCCGGATTTCCTTTTCTGTCTTTGGTGGTTGCATCTCCATGATGGCTTTGATTTTCCCCGGATCTACTTCTATCCCTCTCTGTGTGATCATAAAACCGAGCAGCTTCCCAGCAGTCACTCCAAATGCACATTTCTGAGGGTTCAGACGCAGCTTGTACTTGATAATTCTTTCAAAGAACTTTTTCAGAGCAGCTAAATGTCCTTCCCTATCCACAGACTTCACAATCATATCATCTACGTACACTTCCACCTCCTTGTGAATCAAATCATGCAGCAGTGTGGTAGCCATCCTTTGGTATGTCGTGCCAGCATTCTTAAGGCCGAAGGGCATAACCCGATAACAAAATGTCCCCCATTGTGTAATGAAAGCTGTCTTTTCCATATCTTGGGAAGCCATTTTGATCTGGTTGTAACCCGAAAAGCCATCCATAAAAGACAAGAGTGCATGGCCAGCAGTGTTGTCGACCAATACATCTATATGAGGCAGAGGGAAATCATCCTTAGGACACGCCTTATTGAGATCTCTGAAATCAACACACATTCGTACTTTCCCGTCCTTCTTAGGCACTGGAACGATGTTGGCTAACCATTCTGGGTACTCTACTACTTGTAGAAATCCGGCATTCATCTGCTTGATCACTTCATCCTTAATCTTCAAGGCTCATTCTGGCTTCATTCTCCGCAACTTCTGTTTGACTGGCTTCATGTTCGGATCAGTGGGGATGAAGTGTTGCACAATGTCGGGATCTATGCCTGGCATATCTTGGTACGACCATGCGAAAGCTTCAATGTTCTCTTTCAAAACCTCTACCAATGATTCCCTCTCTTGCGGCGACAGTGTTGATCCAATTTTAATTATTTTAGGTAATTCATCCGTCCCTAAATTGATTGAAATTAATTCATCCATGTTAGGTTGAGCGTGCCCCTTTCCATATTGCTCGTCGAGCTCAGGAGGAACATCCTCTCGCGGGTCTATATTCATGCCATACAAATCCAATGATGATAAAAAAGAGACACTGCAAGAGAGATGAGAAGTGAATGAATACTTCTTTTATTTATTGAAAGTTGAATAACAGAACACAGAAGATGAAACAAACCGACACTCGTACCTCTTCAAATGAGGTTGAGATTTTTTATTGGAAACAAGGAAATCCTACACTACTACAAAGAAAGCAGGGAAATCCTATTCTACTGAAGACACCTACAAGTTATCATCAGATGGAAGTGACTCGATCTCCTCACAATCATGGATGAAAGGACAATCTTCAAAGCCCCAGTTTGGTAAGGGTGGAGTTGTAGGTTCAATTGGGTAGATCGCCCCGACTTCATAAGTATGCAATTCGAGACACAGAACCGCCTGCTCGAACATATCTGTCATGGCACCAGCATCAAGGTCTTCAACCCAATCCCTTTCTTTCTTACCAGTCTCACTAGTAACAGCATCATCGATTACTGAAGCAATAGGAGAACACCATTCATCACTGAAGAAAATCTCAAACCCAGGTACACTGATCTTCTGATCCTCAAGGTAGCACGGTTCAGGGAAACCACAATATGGAAAGTCATCACCCTCCTTGACAAAAGCCCCATTCAAAGTTGGTCTGTATGGCTCAAGGGTTGAGTTAAGGGTTCGTCCTTTCGCCCTCGCATAGTCTTTTTGTTTCTTCTTCTGAGCTATTATCTTCTTATCTTCCTTAGTAGGTTTGTAGCCTAACCCATAAGGATGGATAGCAGACGGGTACTTCAAAACTTCAGCGATGCCTTGCAACCTTCGGCCCAATCCCATTCCAGGGAAGAATCCCATTCCTTTCATGATCTGTCCTACATGCAGATTCCCATGAGGATTATAATCAAGAGGTATCAACTCCCTCTGCTCGGGCTCTCCTTCGATAGCCTGTACATACTCGAACCCTGACAGTAGCACTTCTGATGACTCCTGGCTGATCTCACAGATTGGCACTCGACTATTTCGGTTCATCTCCATATCCCCTTTCAAAGTGACCACTGCCCCCTGATAAGGAAACTTAATCTTCTGGTGAAGTGATGACGGTACAGCCCCGGTCGGATGAATCCACGGTCTTCCCAAAAGCAGATTAAAATTGGCTGGCACATCTAGGATCTGAAAATCAACATTAAATTCAACCGGCCCAATAACAACTGGAAGAGTCACCATTCCTACAACTTCTCTGCGAGTGTTGTCATAAGCCCTGACAGTCTGTCCTGATGGCGAAAACTCAGATGGTTCAATCCCCAATGCAGTAGTAGTACTGAGCGGACACACATTCAACGCTGATCCGTTGTCAACTAAGACTGAAGGAACTCTCTTTCCCAAAATATCCACAGTGATGTACAAAGCTTGCAGATGGTTACTCCCACTCTTGGGTAAGTCAGATTCAGTAAATGAGATGGATGGTCCATGATGAACCGGGTTTACCAAACCTACCAAACCCTCAGGAGAAATATCAATAGGGACCTGCACCTAATTCAGCAACCGAAGCACCATCTGTCTATGTTTCTGTGAAGCCATCAGCAATCCCCAAATGGTAATGTTAGCCTGTGTTTTCTTCAACTGTTTCAGTATTTCTTCCTCTTCTTCTATGACATCTGATCGCTGCCCCTTTTCTAATTCTCCCAACGGATTACCGACTTCCAAATGAGCTGGCTTGAAATGGCGTCCGCCTCGAGTCAGATGGTCTACTTCCTCATCACTGGCCCACAGATTCTCTATGGTCTCAGGTGTGCTCATGAGATCCTCCCATTCAATCATACCGATCAAATCACTGTCTTCCCCGGTGATCTTCACGACTAAAGAAGTTTCATTCTCAAACTGTTTCTGCATGGTATCCTGACTCAACCCTTCGGGTGAAGAAAGAATATCTGGTTCAACTTCTGCAGGTAAATCATCCCACCCCGTTGGAATGATAGGTTCATCAGACATCTTTCTTGATGAATAGAGCACATAATAATCAAATATGCCGCTCGATTCTCCTAACAATCCGACCTCCGGGTCTCCCGCTAGGTATCTCTCCTTCAACTGACGTTGAGAATTCCTACTTCTAGGAGTTTCTTCGAGAACTTCAGGTTGCTCAGGTTCTTCATACTGATACAATTCTCCATCATCAAGTAAATCCTGAATCAGTTTCCCTAAAACTCTGCAATTCTCCGTGTCATGCCCGAAGATGTTGTGGTACTGGCAAAAAGGCTTATGGAAACGGGGTATGAGTGGGGTAATGAGGCCTTGGGATCGGGTTTGGTAAAAGGCTTCGGTTAAGGTAGTTTTGAGTGGGACATATGGGCGGATTGGGTGACGAATTTTTGGGTCGTCGAGGCCCAGGGCATTGATTTGAGCTGGTGGTGGTACAGCATGGGTTGGAAGAGGGTTACTGGTGACATTTGGTTGACTTGGTGGATTTGGTGGGGCAATGACTTTCTTGTCAATGAGGTCTTGGATTTCATGGCGAAGGCGCATGCATTGGTTGGTGTGATGGCCCTTAGACTGGTGGAACTGACAATACTCATTCTCCTTGAAGTTTCTGGGTAATGGATCTGGAAGAGGCCGGGGTTCCAAAGGGGTAAGGAGACCACGTGCCTTCAATTTCTCAAGGACACGTTCTAGGGACATGTATAGATTGGTGAACTGGCGGGCCGGCTCTCTAGCTTGGAATGGGCGGTTTGATTGGGTAGCCTGAAAAGGTTGGGCAATGGCATTGACTTCAGGGTTGGGTTTGCGGTTGAGAGGTGGTTGGCGGTTTCTGAAGGATTCTTCGGCCTTGAGAGCCCCACTAGCCAGAGCATCTTCAACTTGAGTACCAGCAATAACAAGAGCTTTGAAGTTAGGGAAATACTGTGAGAACAAATACTTGTTGTAAATGGGCAAGAGACTCTTCAACACCATCTGCACCTGCTCATCATTGGTAGGCCTGTGGGTCATCTGCGAAGCTTTCGCCCTCCATCTGGGAATGAAGGCAGAGAAACTCTCCCTCGGTTCCTGCTTAGTAGTCTCAAGATCCCTACGAGTCACATCAATCTCAGTGTTGTACTTGTAGTGATTAGTGAACTCATTGCAAACATCCTCCCATGTCTTCAACTTAGTCTCATCTAAGGATAAAAACCACTTCGAGGCTGACCCTTTCAGTGATTCATGAAACATCTGGGCCAACAGCTCATCATCGGCTCCACGAGGTTGCATCGCCCTCACATACATCTTCAAATGGGTTTTAGGGCAACTCATCCCATCAAACTTCTCTAATTCCGGCATCTTAAAACTGAACGGCATACGGGCCTTGGGGAACAGTGAAAAAGATGTCACATCAACCATGTCATCAGACCGACGCATCCCCTTCAAGGCTTCAACCTTACTCGACAACAGGATCGGATCCCCAGAGAGGAATCTAGATTCACTGGGCTCGCCATCCAGATTGATGGGCTTAAACTTAGCTCCTGCCTGGGCCTTAGTACTGTCATCAACTTGGGCTGGAATAGGTGGATCAGAGGTACTCTTCGGGTTCTCTAAATGGGCCTCCCTAACTTGATCTGTACTGGTCTGTTTATCTTGGGATATTTTCTTAATCTGTTCAGTCTCACGGGCCAGGGCATCAATTCGGTCCATGATTGCATTCAATACTGTAGCAGTGGTACTGGATTCTCCGTCAGCCATTGAGGATACACTCGGGGGTTCAACACTAAAAAGACGCCCTCTAGAATCACGACGCCAGGCCAGAATTCTACTCCATGAAATGGGCTTCTTTTAGAAAAAAGGGACAAGTCCATGATACTCGAAACCTACTGACAGACTATCAAGGAGGTGCTATCCAAACAGAGAGAAAGAGAAAGGAGAAAACCGTCCTATCATAATTCCAACTCATTTCCCTATCTCACAAGGGCACTTCCTTAGAAATTAGGAAATAAATCAGAATCACCAATAGGGAAATAAAACATGATCAACCAAACAAGGCATAAAGAGCAACACCAAGGACCAATCCTTCATTCTCAGGGCACTTTCCTTTGAATCGAAGGTCTTAGTCAAAACAAGCCAAAACAACCTAGTCACAGAAAAGGGTATGTACCTTTAGAATATTCTCTTCCATCCTCAAAATAGTCCTTTCATTCTAAGGACCAAAATCCTTAAAATAAAAGGGCCTATATTAAAAATATGAAAGTTTATCCAAGGGTACATATCCCTAAGTTCTAGCATTCACAAACAAGGCTCATATCAAATTGGGACAATTTCGGCAGCATAACGAAGCAATTATGTGCTAAAAGAAATTTGGCAGCATAACGGCGTAGGTATGTGTCAAGGGAAAATTTCGACAGCATAACGGTACAGTTAAATACCAAAAGGAATTTCGGCAGCATAACAGTACAATTGCGTGTCGAAATTTCTGCAACATAACAGGTGTGTGCAAGCACTGTAGGGTAGAGTGTCCTACTTGGCTGTCTATATGGACTAATGCAAAAGGTGGGTTCAAAGGTTCCTATTACAGACCAATCCATATACCTAACCACATGTGACACATGGCGTGCCGCGTGGGTCAAACAGTACTGATTGGTCATTGATATACCCCGAAGGGTACTTGACAATAGGTTGATGGCTTCGTCATGATTGCCCTAGTGTCGAGTGGAGACAGGGATCAGGACTAGACCATCGTTTGGCAAGGCAACATCGTCCTATCACACAATGACATGCAGCTAATATAACTAAAATGATATGCAGTCACACAAATGCAAGTGGTTGATTTTAATTAATTTAAGAAATTAAATAGCCCAATTAAATTAATTGAAGTTTAGCCCTCGAAATCCCCAGTGGAGTCGCCAGTTCTGTGGACCAGCCTCGTGAACGGGGCTTTAGGTGTTGTGAGTCCACATCATCACCGGGCGATGTGATTAGGGGGGGATTAGAAAACTAACAGAGGAGTCGCCACCTTATTTTTAAGGAATAAGGAAACCATAAAAATATTTTATTTTTGAAATCAAAACAAAACAAACTCCATTTTCAATGAAAAGACAGTCTACAAACCAGAGTTGGATCCGGGGGCTAGGTTACGACGTGGGAAGGTTCCAAGCTTTCACTTGTAGGCACCCACCTCGCCCTAATTAAAGGACTTCTAATTTATTTGGGCTATTTAAATTCTTAATGCAAACAATCCTAAATAATCTAATCAACCAAAAAATAGTGATATAAATGCATTATCTATATTAGTTATATTAATAATAATAATAATAAAAGTACAAACAAACCCTAAAAACCTAGGACACCCTACGGGCATCCTAGGGCGGACTTGAGCTCTATTAGCGCCTACGTAACTTACTAGTATCACCTAGCAAGTATCAAAGTCCACGTAGTTCGACTACCCTAGGAATCTCCTATTGTAATCGATCACATCATCAAAGGTATTTCAACCTAATTCAAGACTCTAACTTCGAGAGTTTTTGTTTGTTCAAAATCATTTATTCAAAATCATTTATTTGAAATCATTTCAAATTAAAAGATATTCATAAAATCCAAATATTCCAAAATAATTATTATCTTTCGAATTAAATTCCAATTGAAAATCTTTTTCAAAGATATTTCAAGAAAACAAATCGTATGGGAGGAATCTCATTCCAAGGTAAGAAAATCTTTAAAACATTTCAAATCTTTTGAAAATCAATTAATAATCAAATATCTCATAAAATCATATTTATTTCATAAATATTGCATTAAAAATCTTTTTATAAAATATCTCGAAGGTTGACATCTCAAATCAAATAAAACACACAAATCTGATAGCAATCTTTACAACAAAGGAAATTCCTAGGGAAGGTCAAGTGACCTTCCTAGCCTAGGGTCTCTAACTAGCCCTAAAGTTAATCTAAAAACCCTAAAATACTAATGCAATGCATGCTGAAATTTAAACAAATAAGCATGTAATTAATTCTAAAAATGCATGAAAATGCTCCTAAATGCACACTAATTAATCTATGTGAACCTAAGCATATTCCTAAGTTGGATTTGGCCCTAAAAATAATTTTTATAATAATTTAAAGGCATAAACAAACCCGGACAGATTTGGATACGAACTTTAAACCACTCTAAAAATCATGAAAACAAATAATAAAAATGTGAAAATGTCCTAGCATGCTTTCTACATGAATATACTATGAAACTACTAATAAAATCATGCAAAATATGGCTTAAAAATGTTAATTAAGCCACTTTATAGTATGTATTCAAATCTGGACAGATTTGAATACATATTTTAAGTAGCTTAAAAATCATCTTTAATCCATAATAAAATCAAATAAACACCCTAGCATACAATCTAACATGCTCGACTAATTTACCATGCAAAAACATATCAAAACTATACAAAACCATGCTTAAACAATTAATCCAAACACAAGGGGAGGATCTTACCTTCGCACGCTCCCTCGTACACAATTTTTATATTCAATCCATCAAATCCATATCAAGTATTCAAATAATCATAAAAAGCACAATCAAAAAGACTCAAGACTCTTTACATGTCAAAATACACATTAGCGTACTCATATTACCATTAAAATCACCAATCATTTATCATGGGATTCGAATAATAACATGAATATATTAACCTTTATTCTAAACATGCTCACATACATGAAATAATAACAACGGACTCATCCTAAACATAAATCATAACAAAAACTAACCCTAACATGCATACACACATAAAATCACAGGAAACTAACCCTAACATGCATATACACATAAAATCACAAGAAACTAACCCTAACATGCATACACACATGAAATCACAAGAAACTAACCCTAACATGCATACTCACATAAAATAATAATAAAACTACGACTAATCATGCATACGTACATAGAATAACAAGAAAACTAACCCTACTCATGCATACATACATAAACTCACAATAAAACTCACTAATCCTAAACATGCATATTAACATAAAATAACAACAAATCTAATCCTACTCATGCATACATACATAAAATCACGATAAAACTCACTAATCCTAAACATGCATATTAACATAAAAGAATAACAAAACTAATCCTAAACCTATTTAACCACATAAAATCATAATAAAAATGTAACCCTAATCATGATTGCTAAACATAAAATAATAAGAAAACCTAACCCTAACATGCATATGACATAAAATAATGAATAAAACTAAATCCTATCATATTAAACATGCTCATAGTAGAAAGAAAAGAGAAGAGAGAATTCATATCATATGAAAATCCAGAGGACTTACAACATAGCCTCATCAATTTACACAAGAAATCATAAAGAAATGAAGGTCAAGGTTAAGGGTTTACCCTTCGATCTCCTTCTTAGCTAGCCTCCTCCAAGCCCTTAGCCTTTTCTTCTTACTCCTTCAATGGTGTAAGAGTGAAGAGCCTCCAAAAAGCTGTAGCCTCTTCTCTCAAAAACCCTAAAATTCTTCCTCCTTCTCTTGAACCTCTATAGTGCAATATATATAGAGCTAGGGTTCAAAGCATTGAATGGCTAGGATTAATCTCTTTAAAAAACGATCCTAAGGCTTAGAATGAGTCTCTCTAGGGTTTGAAAGCTGAAACCCTTCGCATTTAAGCCAAAAAATCAAATCAAATCGGCCAAAATAAGTCAAATTCTCAAAAATGACAAAATTGGCTCGAGTAAGCTGGTGGCCGTCCTACGCATGGACGGTTGGCCGTCCTAGCTGGACGGTTGGCCGTCCTAGCTAGGACGGTCACCATGCTGACCTTCCCAATTTCGTTCCCAAATTTTTAGGGTTTGCATAATTTGGTCATATTTTGGTCAAATCTGATCCAAATTCGATGGTTCAGGGCTCAAAACGACCGTGTTTTGATTCTCCACATTTTTAGAATGTTTTTGGGTTAAAATCAATTGACCATGGTCAAGGGTTTTACCAAAAAGCTAGCCAATTGACCCGATTGTGCCAAAATTGGTCAAATGACCATTCTCTGTTTTGTAAAATCGATCAATTAGGCTTGCACCACTTCTAAAAACATGGTTTCAACATGAAATTGGCACTTAACAACATGTTTTGAAAATCTTTTGTTTTGGTGAAAACGACCAATTCACGGTCAATTTGATCGAAACCCTAATTCGGCTCATCCTTACCCGTGGGATCGATTTTGGGAGAATCCATCCCAACCATTCAAAGGCTCAATTGATACACCAAATACACTCCCCACATCCATATAAACCTCATAAAACAATCCGTTTCGAATTCGGAGGTCATTCGGAAATTATACGAGAAAAAGGACGAAAATGCCCTTCAAGTCGCAAAAACCCTAATTACCTATCGAGCTCTCATCAGAATGCCATGAAAATTTACAGGGATGTTCTAAAACACCTCAAAAGTCAAATGCAATACAAATGGATTGATTCCAATCCAAATGTACACATGAAATAATGAATTGTCCTTTTCCTCAGAAAAGGACAATTTGGTCAATTTGGTCTTTACAAGGCCAATTCCTCACCCAATGATCAGCCCCTTCTAGTTGATCATTTGCATGGACATATGGTAGAAATAAATGGTAAAAATGGGGTGTCCACACCCAATGGTTGGTTTTTCAAAAAAAAAACAACTGTGACAGTTTTACATAGTTTTTTACAGTTTATTTTAAAGATGTGATATTTATAAAATAATTTCTTTAAAAAAAAATAATAATAACCGTTGGATCGTTGTGATTTTTGGTATATATAATGTGTATAAGTAGAATATCTAATCCAACAGTCGGATTCTAAAAATTCGTATTCCACACTGAATTTTGCAAACAGTGTGCCTATATACATTACATATATTTAAAATCACATTGACCCAATTATAACGTCCCATTAAAATTCCAACCCAACCAAGCCATTATAAAAGTTAAATCAAGTCAACTCAAATCACGCGGTTTGAATGGTTTCTTAATCTAAAATAATAAAAATAGACCAACTTTGGGGATTTTAAATTGGTAAAAATATCAAATATGTTTTTCCAAAAATATGTTTCCTAACTTGTGCCTACTAAAAATCATACATAAGATAAGCACTAAAACTATCTAAAATAATTCAGGTCCAACAATCTTTAATAAAATAAATAAAACTATATAACAATAATATTTACCTAAATACCTTAAAATGGTAATAAACTATTATAAGCTAATCAATTTCACACGTTTTTTAGATGTTGAAAACTACTAATAAATGTCATACTATTAATATTTGTAAACTTTAGGTATTTATATTATTTAATGAATGAAACCCTATTAAAATTTTAAAAAAATTTAAAACAGTTTGGTCCGGTGTAAATGGATTGAATTTTTAGTGAAACCAAACCAACCCAAAATTTAAAATGGTTTGATTTTCTCTAACAAAACCTCTATAGGACCAATTGTATAACATAATTTGAAAAATCGATCATTGGATTAGATACTCCTCTTATGTATGTTAGGCCTACCAAGAATCACAGTTATCCAACGGTCAGTTTTTTTTTTTTTTTTTTTTTTAAATTAATTTAAAAAAAAATGATGGTATTTTAAAGAATAAAACAATGACAGATTTTTTATGACAATTTTCAAAAACTGATGGATAGGTCTAACATATATAAGAAGAGCATTTAATCCAACATTCATTTTTTTAAAATTTATTTTACAATTGACTCTATGAAAATTACCATACACAAATATACCTTATACTAGTATCTTTTTACATGTATAATTCAATAATTAATTTTTTAAAAAAAATTATTGTAATCCTGTTCTGTTGGAAATTTTACATAATGTGCTTTTGGTAGAAGATAATATAAGAAGGAAATAAATAGAAAAGCATAGGAAAAGCGTTGAGATAATGGCTATTATCTCAAAGTAAAAGAATCTTCAGGAAAAGCTTTGTCGGGAGACAAAAGTTGCTTTGTCTCTCCTGTAATTTGGGTTCTTTGAAGCCGTTGTTGTGGCTTCATGTATTTTTTTATTGCCGCAATTGCGGTTTTAATTTGTTTTCTTTTTTTCCTTTTTTTTTAAGGGAATTGTTTAGTAATGGGTTATTTTAGCCAATATATAGAAGAGTAATGTTATTTCACCCACCTTTTTCCACTCACCTTAGTTGGCATTTGACGTGTGGTTTACATCAATAAATGTTATATTTTTATTTTTTTAACATCATAAAAGTCATTGGTCCACGTGAGGTGAGTAAGAAAATATTAGTGAAGTAGCATTTTCCTATATAGAATTATGAAGTTTGAAACATATTCTATGTGTTGGTTTTAAGGACAATTTGGATCTCGATGATTGCGACGTATTCTGTTTTTTGGTTAATTTTCTCCCTGAAATTGGTTTTTTTTTTGGCTTGCTTGCAAATTCTATTCCTTTGCGTGCTCTTTATTTTGTTGGGAACTCCCTGTGTTTTATTTATTCCATTTTGCTTGTAATTAACAAGAAATATGTTTTGTAATCACAGTTGCAACCTGTTTTAAGAAATAGAAAACATGTTTTGGTTAGCTAAAAAAGGCAAGAAATAGAGATGGCAAAGTGTTTAGCTCAATCAAGAGTACACTTACATTCTTTGGTAAGGCTTTCTCTTCCTACTGCTATTGGCATTAATTGTTGCATTAACATGTGACCGTTGTGACTTTTTAAACCAGAGGTTTTGAACTCTTTTTGATTCATATATGCCCAACGTGATATATTTGCTGCATCTCCATCTCCATCTCCATCTAGGAGTTTTAACTTGAAAATGCCTTTTCTTGTGTGGAGCCATTGACAAGCATGTAGGAGGCAAATACCTTCTATGTCCAGCCTCAATTGATTGAAGTGCAGTTCTAATACCCAAATCTTTTAGGTCAAGATGTGCCATTAAGGTAATACTGTGTTTTTCCTTCAATATTCAATAACGTCCCAATTACACCATCACATGTGATCTATCATTGCCCAAACATTTGACCTATGTTACACGGACTCTTCGCTTCAACCCGAATTACCAGCACCCGATACTTGGACAAGGATAGGGTTACTTCAGCTAGATACTTCAAAATAATGGAAAATCTTTGAAAAATATACAAATCCGATACTTGGACACGTACCCGCACCTGACACGTGCACACAAGTCTGTGTGACATAACATTTGATTCCTGAGAAAACTAAAGAAAAGTAAAAAAAATCTTGAATCTAATGTTGTTTCTATTTTTAAATTTTTTATTCTTTTTAAAATAATAATAATAATAATAATTCAGAAGTTTGTAAGTTTAGAGCTTTATTTAATGGGGTCCAATTTTATACCATGAGCTCCTTGAGATTACCAAAGTTCTTTATGTATTTGTTGTGTTAAAAAGCACTCTTGAACCTAGTGATATACAATGTTTATATCTTGAATTTATGGGTATGCAACCAAAAACAAAAAAAGGAAAAAACAAATGAACAAAAACAAAAAGGCAACCTCTATAATACTAGTTTTGAGGTAAATTTTTTATGGAAAATGCTGAAGATCTCGTATTCTCATCCCATTTTTGCTTCCCGTCTGATGTGATTTATTGATTTTAAATGCCATGTCACTTGATCGAGACAGGAATTTTTACCCAAAAACAAATAAAAGCCACAAGAAAAAAAATGTCCAGGTGCATGTATGCATTTGTTAGAGAGAGAATGATTGAGGGAAGAGAGACACCAAGAGATAGAGAGAGAAAAGAGAAGAGAGGGGCAAGATCATCACCGATCTTGGCTTCCCGGCGGCTTCACCGGCGAGGGGTAGGATCATCACCAATCTAAGCACTTCCGGCGAACTGGTTTTGCCTGTAGATCATGCTTCTCCGATCATCTTCTTCACTGGTCACCAGCGAACTGATTTTGTCTGTAGATTGTGAGTCGGTGGTTGATTTTAATCGTTTTTGGCTGATTGTGGCGATGAGGAGTGAGGTTGAAGAGATTGAGCGAAGGATTTCGCGGAAAGAGACTGAGAGATTCTGACCGTTGCTGCTGCCGCCATTGCTGTGATTAGTGGTGGAATCAGGAGTAAAGTCTAGGGGGGCCAAGCCCCTTACCAACCTTTCCCCATCATGCAAATATCATATATTGTATATATATATATATATATATATTAAGGAAAGTCACAAAAAGCTAGGGGGGCCATGGCCCCCCTTGGCTATGCCTTGGTTCCGCCCCTAGCTGTGATTGAGCTGCTGCTGCCATTACCTCATCGAAGTCCTTAACGAGGGCATCATCTACATAGAACTGAAGCTGTTGGTTCTGCTGTTGGGGTTGATCTATATGTAGGTGCGCCCTCCTCCTGCTCCTCCTGCTCCTCCTTCTTCTTTCTTCTTTACTGTGTTAATAAAAACACAATAAATACTTTTTTTATTTACTGTGCTAATAAAAAACAACAATTCTATATCACCCAACACTTTAACCCGAAATTTAAAACCACCTTGATGTGTCGTGGTTTGAATGATGTGTAAAAAAGAAGGAAGTAGTTTGAGAGGAGATACCTCCCCACTCAAAGCATGACACATCAGGGTGGTTTTTAATTTCGGGTTAAAGTTTCTGGTGCTATAATATTTTTCAATAAAAAATCAAAATGAAAACTTTTTTCTTCTTTACTTTGTTAATAAAAACACAGTGAAAACTTTTATTTTTCTTCTTTACCGTGCTAATAAAAAAACACAGTGAAAACTAAACTCTTTTTAGTGTGATTTGTTAATAAAATAAAAAATAAAAAAAAAGGAAAGACAGTGAAAACAAAACTTTTTTTTTGCTGTGCTAGTAAAAAAAAAAAAAACACACAGTGAAAATTAATTTTTTTTAGGAGTGAATACCAAGAAGTCCCTCAATTATTATTATTATATTATTATTATTATTATTATTTATAGTTTTTAAAGCATTTTGAGTGTTTTCATTGTCCATTTTTTATTTGTTTTCACTGTCTTTTTTTTTTTTTTTAGAGTTTTTACTGCATTTTGAGATTTTGAGTGTTTTCATTGTCTGTTTTTAGTGTTTTCACTGTTCTCTTTTTTTTTTTTTTTTTTAAGTAAATTTGAGTGTTTTCAGTGTTTTCACATGAAATAGTTATACCAAAAACACAGTGAAAAAGACAGTAAAACCTCCATCTTCCTCTTATTTACTTTGTTTTCTGTATTTTTTGGATTTTCACTTTCTTTGTGTTTTTTCTGTATTTTATTTGTTTTCACTGTGCTGTCTTTAGTGTGATTTTCTTTTAAAAAAAAAAAGTGAAAAATATTAGGATAGTAAAAATAAAAGACATTGAATTTAGATATTTTTACTGAGTTTGGATGTTTTCACTGTGATGGAGTATTTTTACTGTGCTAATGCGACACTTAAATATATGAACGGGGGTGTACTGCTCTTTTTTTTATATGAGAAACTCTATATCCTTCATGATTTTCCCTTGTCCAGAATGCGTCGTTCTGGGTATGTGATCTGACCCATGGCATGATGAAATCAAGATTTATATGAATAAGTAATGTTTGAACACAAAGGCTCCCCGGATGGGGATCCTCTACTTGAGTGTAAAATGCTAGTAATTACTTGGGTTCAAATAAGATCGCAACACGTGGCACTTCATGCGTGTGGACACGTCACTCACTCAGATGTGGACACGTCACTCATTTATGCATCCAAAGGTTGGGATTTAACCACACACCAAAACGACGCCACTTCATGCGTTTGGAAGGCTGACGACTAATAACGCCGTTCCGTTTTGGGAGCTTGAAATTCCAATTTGATTTTTTATGTTTTTCAAAAGCCTGCCCAACAGAAAGGGTAAAAGGGTGTCAAACACTATTTATCTTCTATATCTGAGATTTCAAAACCCACTTCTTTAGCAGAGAGTAGCAGCAAGAGGCGATTTCCTCCTCAAAACCCCATTTATCTTCTATATCTCAAATCGACCAACAGTATGAAGTAGCAAAACTCATCCAGCGTTCAGGTATGCTTCTAATAGAGAATCTCTTCATATTTGTGTTTATTACTCTCGATATCCATCTCTCTCTCTCTCTCTCTCTCTCTCTCTCTATATATATATATATATATATATATATATATATATATATATATATATATATATATATATCTGCGTATAAACAGTATGTGTTTGTGTTTGATGATTTGAGTAAATATGCCACAAAAATGTTTTCTGTTTGAACTCGTGAACAATACCCACAAAAATGACGGGTTAGATTAGGGCTTTTGTGTTCTTGGTATATTTTTGCATCTATGGATTTTAGGTGTAAGAGTTTATTGAAGTTATGAAGTAGATTACAAAAAGCATTAATCTCTCATCAACCATGTGGTCCGTTTTATCACCGGAGGATTTGATTAGAGTAAGCTACGTGGTGATGCCGGCCGACCGAATCACAAATCAGCTGACTGATGCGAAGAAACTGAACCAGTGATTAAAGAAACTGAAACCATGCATGTGGCGGTGATGAAATGTATTTTGGAAAAGAATGGATGGAAACCCTATATTTTATGGACTGAAAACATATATGTTGTTGGTTGGGTTCTTTGGATGATTGTAAATTATTTATTTATTTATTTACTACATATAGTCATTGTGGTGCTGTTAGACTGGTAGAAAAAGAATTTCCTTATGCTTTCTAATGACGATGCCGTGAACAACATGTTGGAATATATCTTAATTCAAATTATTATCATCTTATAAATTATTTGCAGGTTAAAAAATAAAGATGTAGAGGACGTAAATAATTGGAGCTCAGAAGACCGTGGACATGGAGCTTGAACTTGATGGAAGTTCCTAATGAGAAGATTGGGTATTGAAGGAAGTTGGCCACTTCAAATGTTTGAATTGAAGTTGTGTTGGTTTGGATGAAGACTGAACTTGGTGCATTTGTTCTATTTAACCAAACTGAGCTTGAAGATAAAAAACTATTTTGTTTTTTAATTTGTTTGCCGGTGCCCTTGTGGTGGCATTAATATCATAATATGCCGAATGTAGGGGAAGGACTTAGCCAAGAATTTGAGGTGTAATTGTTTATGTACTCAAATAGGATAGTTTATCTTGCTTCATGTGTACCAAAGCTACCTTTCATTGCATCTGTAGGTACCATAATACCTGGGATTTCCTTGTCTTGATTAATATTAAACTTACCACAAATGGGTTGCATAAGTACCATCAATCAAATTGTATATTTTGTAAATGATACAAAAATTGCCATTTCGATTGTATTGCACTAATTCTTAGCAAATTCCATTCAATGATCAATCGATCGTACATAGCTATTAGTGGACTGTTTAGTATGGATAACATAAATTTATGCATCAGTGGACAGTCGATTGGAATCAGTGAACTCATCGGAATGCTTCTCAAATTTTAGTAAAATTAGGCCAATTGATATCTGTAAATTTTTAACATAATGGTTTACCACTGCATTTTTTATTGGGTTAAAAAGGTTTGACATATGACATGTAAAAAGTCGCAATATTTGTTAATTTAAAGCAAATTTCTCATCTAATTGAGAAATTTTGTTCAATTAATATTTTGCTTCCAAGACTTGGCTGTTGTAGCAAGCATTAGCAAAACTAATACTTAATTTGATTATAGCATAATATGATTTTTATTCATTTGAGAGGATTTGACAAACAAGCACAGCGAAGCATTGGCGATGAACAATTAATACAGTTATTGGTAATTTTGCTATGCAAAATTGGTATCAATAGATGAAATATTACATGACGTTTAGTTAAGTCTCACCATAAATCCAATAGATAAAATACATATTAAATCCAAAACAAATAACCTAATACATTCATCTTTTGTGTTCACTTAAAATCATACTTTGGGTTCACTTCTATCAGTTCCACCCCTATTGGAAGGAACTTCAATCGAAATTCAAACGAACAACCCAACAGACCTGTATCAGCAAAAACAAATACCAAACAAACAATCAATGTAGGAGTACGTAGTTAATTAGATATACATGTATCTAAAACAGGAAAACCAATGTGAAATTTGATTCATAAAGAAGCAGTTCATAAAAGTTGCATTTCACATTCTGTTTTTACAATAGAAACAATGTAATAATTTATGTCCAATTTTAAGACATAGAATTCTGATTTTATGTGTATTGCTTTTCTTTTTCTAAAAAAACATAATACTAGGTACAACAAATAATCTCAGCATGTTGTTTACTTGTTTTAACCATCACAATTTCTTACTCCGTGCAAGTATAAAGACAGCTTTAAAGAGAACTTTTCTAGTTCAAAAGCCAACAAATAAAGGCAACATATTATAATTGATACTGTTCAACGATTCAAGAATGCTATACATACATATATATATATATATATATCAACACAGCTTGGTTGATTTGGCCCAGTTCAATACGAGATTGCTACAGGGTCATGTAAAATAGCTAGATTTGCAGAGATGATCAACCAAGCTTCATTGAAAAAATGACAGAAACAAAAAATAATAATTATTAAACTCCCAAACATCAACAAATTTATTGAAGGAGTTTTGTAAACTCAATGAGATATGATCAACTAAAGTATGTATTCACATTTTTATATTAAACTCCCCACCTTCCCCTTCTAACATCATAGCCCACGTTTGTTTTTTTTTTTTTTTAACATAACAGCACAATTAAAGATTATCAATTTTAACAACATAACCCATGCTTTTATTATTTTTGAATATAGCAGCAAAATTTCAGATTATCAATTCTAACATAGCATATTACTTGAAGTATAATAATAAGTCAAAAATGCATTAAACCGAAATTTTATATTGGTATACTTCATGCGTTCAGACAGAATCCATAGAGAGATAGATAGAGATTGAGAGAGTCATATGTATAAATATAGTCAGAGAGACATATTTACTCAAATCATCAAACACAAACACATATCTCCCTGTTTTATACGTGTGTGTGTGTCTATATATATATATATATATATATATATATATATATATAGAGAGAGAGAGAGAGAGAGAGAGAGAGAGAGTAATAAACACAAATATGAAGGGATTCTCTATTAGAAACATACCTGAACGCTGGATGAGTTTTGCTACTTCGTACTATTGGTCGATTTGAGATATAGAAGACAAATGAGGTTTGGAGGAGGAAATCGCCTCTTGCTGCTACTCTCTGCTAAAGAAGTGGGTTTTGAAATCTCAAATATAGAAGACAAATCGTGTTTTGCTCCATTTTCCCCTTTTTGTTGGGCGGGCTTTTGAAAACCATAAAAAATCAAATCGAAATTTCAATCCCTCAAAACGGAACGACGTTATTAGTCGTAAGCCTTCCAAATGCATGAAGTGGTGTCGTTTTGGTGTGTGCTTAAATCCCAGCCTTTGAATGCATAAATGAGTGACGTGTCCACATCCGGAGAGAACCCAAGTGAATCCAAGTTACTTTGCGCCAAGCAGAGAATCCGGATTCGCATTGAGCATGGGCAATTTTCCATTAAGAGTCAGAGCTCATAAAGTCACGACTCACAAGAGCAATGGAAGCCTTATTACAGTAAATGCGGGCCCCTAAATGGCCCACCCATCAAGAAACAAACACAAGCCCACTAGATCGTGCGTCATCCTTTGCCGTAGCTCCTCCTAGCAAAACCCTAGAAACACAGAGCTTTATAAGCCACCAGCAGAGAATCACGTAGGCTTCCTTCTCCATTTCAGCCCTCTCAGGTATGACTCTCTCCCTCTCTCTCTCTATCTCTCCTTCTATTACCTCTATATATATATTTTCTTTGTGCAGTTTCAAATCATGATGATGTTTTGTTGTTTTGAAGTGATTTTGGCTTCAGTGTCTGCAGATTACTATATATACATATACACTATCTGTTACAATGTCAACCGGCGAACTCGCTTGCACATACGCTTCTTTGATCCTTCACGATGACGGAATCGCTGTCACTGTAATCTTCTCTCCTATTCAATCCTTATTATACTTATATATATAGTTTTTTGCGGTTAGTTTTGTGTAGATTAGATTTGTAATTTTGATTAGTTGTAACGCATATGGTTAACAGGCGGAGAAGATTGCTGCATTGGTGAAAGCGGCGAACTTGGCGGTTGATTCTTATTGGCCGAGCCTGTTTGCGAAGCTTGTTGAAAAGAGGAACATGGAGGATCTCATTATGAATGTTGGGTCTGGTGGTGGTTGTGCTCCTGTCGCCGTTGCTGCTCCGGCGAGTGGTGGTAGTGGGGCTGCCGCTGCTGCTCCTGCGGTTGAGGAGAAGAAGGTTAGCATTTTTTTTCCTCCGTTTTTTAACCAGAAAATTGAGAACAGTACCTCTGTTTGCGTTATTTTTGGGTTTCCGAAAAATGAAAGTAAACCTTGGCCAATTTGCTGTATGAGCGTCAATTTAGTCGATTTTTTTCATAAGAATATTTATATATATAAATGTTCTAGTAAGGTTTTGCTGACTTTAACTAAAGTATAAACTTTTTTCATACTGTTTGATTGCCAAGAATAATGAGGAAAGGAAATGATTGTAAAATTTTGAAGCTTTTATATTATGACATCTGAAAAACAAACGTCGAATACAAATAATTATTCCAGTCTCTGTCGAATGGAGGGTTTTGTTTTCTTAGGTCTCAAGCAATGAGGAAAAATATAATATTTAAAAATATAATGAATAATCTATATATATTTTCTTCGACAAAACAGAACATTTAGTTATTAATAGTTGCCTGGTTTTTGTTTCATATATATATATATATATATATATATATAGAGAGAGAGAGAGAGAGAGAGAGAGGGAAGTGTTCTAGTCAGGGCTATCTGACTTTAACTAAAGTCAGAAAAGAACAAAAGCCCTTGGATTCCCATTCACTTAATGGATGATTCATCTCAAGATTCTAATCCAAGGGCTTGTATTCTTTGTTGACTTTAGTTAAAGTCAGGTACCTTTGACTAGAACATTTTTCTATATGTATGTATATATATATATA
>JAESVK010067073.1:0-11014 GCA_017140935.1 Hamamelis virginiana
TATCCAAGTTGGGAATGGTTGACACCTAATCACCAGCTTGAAGGGGGAGTGTGGAAAAATACGAGTTAGTCTCCTTGATTAGTGGTAGGTTAGCACAAGAATTGTGTAAATATTTGTTTCCTAGAGTTTAGGGATTTGATTGATAGAGAATCAAGGATTCCTGATTATTGGGTTTTCGAATTTAGTTAGTTGCTGATTTTTCTCTCTATAGTTTCTTATATATAGCCCAACAAAGGCTCTTGTAAAGATACAGATTCAATATAATTTCTTCTATTTCTCCACACATGAGGTTGATCTAGATTTCTTTTCATTATTATCACCTTGTTTTAATTTATTTTCTCTTTTCAATTTAAGGTATTTTTCAAATTGTTTCACAAAAAGATCTAATTTTTCATCATTCACTTCAATGTCATCATTAGGCACTTCCATGTATTCCTCAATTGCTTGAAAAACAATATTCTTGTTCTTTTTAGGCTGAGAAAATTGCAATTTAAAGGTTTGTAGTGAACCAACAAGTTCATCCACTTTGAGAGCATCAACATCTTTGCTATCTTCAATGGCAGTGATTTTAGCTTGAAACCTATTAGGCAAAGACCTCAAAATCTTCCTAAAAATTTTTTATTCAAGAATTTTCTCTCATAGGTTGTAGGAAGAATTTACAATATCACTGAGTCTTGTATAGAACTCAAAAAAGGTTTCATGGTCCCCCATTCTAATTTTCTCAAATTGAGAAGTGAGAAGTTGGAGTTTAGAATTCTAAATCAATGTGGTTCCCTCATGGGTAACTTGCAAGGTATCCCAAGCCTCCTTTGAGGTCTCATATACCATTATCCTCTTATATTTATTGGGAGTCAAGGCATTATAAATAGCATTCAAGCCACAACTATTCCAACTAGCTCTCCCAAGTTCATCCCTACCCCATTTCTCAAAGGGTTTCAACACAACTTGCTAACTAATTTTTATCATGGGATATTTTCAACCCATCTCAATAGTCCACCAAATACGTTCATCAAGAGATTTCAAGAAAATTTTCATCCTAGCTTTCCAATATGCATAATTTGAGCCATCAAATTTGGGGTGTCTAAAAATAGAATTTCCTTCTTCCATATGGTAAGAGAAAAACAAGATCTAAGGTCAATTTCACCTAGGTGTTAGCCTATAACAATGATTCTAGCTCTGACACCAATTGAAAAAACACACCCTAGATCTATATCTAAGGATTAACCAATCATGATTAGCCACTACTTAAGCATGAACACCATATATATATATATGAAATATGGTGAAAACAATAGTTTAGAACAAAACACAAACACATGGTATGCATGATATCATCACATAAACAAGTGATTATTAAGATGGATCTATGATTAACACAAGTATCATTCCATCCTTCTTGATAATCAAATTATTTCTAAAATAAACAGTAAAATCATACAAGGAAGCCAAGATATACGTGAAAACCCTTTCGGGTAAAAAACCACGAGAGAATCACAAGCAATCCACTATAAAGGAGTACAGAGAGTATACCATACACATGCTCACCTGATCGTGCCAAACAAGGGAGGTTATTCCTTGTCAACAATCAAGATTTAAAATTTATAAGAACTCATGTTGTAACCTTAATTCATTGAAAGAGTGGTTAAGCACTGGTATCGTCCACAGAGACTAAGGTCTGAGTTACGAGAAATCAAGCGAGTTCAATTCTAGTTAAATGAATGATCTTTAATGGTTGAGTGGATGTTTAAACTAATGAAAGTATAAACTATTTGGTTGAAGAGAAATAAATCTAAAATAAAAAGCCTTAGGTATTTCGAATCCACTTGATTAAGGATTTACCATATAAGCAATTAAAGCTAGGGTTTCATATTCGTTTATGAATGGTGATGACCTAGACTACAAGAATAAGCCATCAAGAATATTATGCGAACACTTGCCTAGTATGATTCATCCAAGCAAGGCATAACTTGTCATGCAAGGCATACACAGGTTATCCAAGTAATGCATGAACAGACTAAACGAACGTATGCATATTCGATGAAAACTATTGCATAACTAATGTAATTGAAATCACATAAAATAATTACATTCATAAAAATATATTCCATAAAGAACGGATTGCACGAAAAGCAATCTCCCAAGTTGTATAATTGTCACAAACAGAATATAAACCCTAAACCTTAATCAGTTACATGACAAATATGGAATTCAAGAGTGAACTCAATTAGGTCTAGCCAACCCTTTCCTAACTCTAAAAGTATCCTTAAATAGTGTACAGAGACCTGCTAAATATAAACTTTTCAAAAATTACATTAAAAACTGAAAAAATGTGGGCACGCTTTCCGAGGCAACCTCTATCGATAAACATGGTAGTGTCTATCGATAGAGAGTCATGGCAGGAATTGAATTGCTGCAGAAAAAGTCACCCGAAGCTGAGCTCTATCAATAGGGGGTCAAACTGTCTATCGATACAAGGTGTCTATCGATAGACCATCAACAAAGTTTCTATCGATGAACTATAGATGCCTCTTTTATCTTCCAATTTGCTTCCAAAAGCTCTCCAAAGCCTCCCTCACATCCCTTTGATGATTCTTCCTTCCATTTGACTCTACTTTTAGCTTCATCCGAGGGCAATTGCAAGAAACCCACCTTGAACTTGCCTAAAATGCCATTTTTATGAAGAATTCCTATAAAACATGATAATAGCATTAGATTCTTGATTTATATCTAACAAGTAGCAAAGATCAAGCATAACTCCATCATAGTTTACTCAAAAGACTCAATAAATGGCATTGATTGCATAGCAATCTGTGAGACCCTTTCACTTTAATTGAGTTAATTTAATTTAGGTTGGCAATTTAATTAATTAAATTATGTTAGCCTAGCATGAATTTAATTAAATTAATTTATGTTAGCCTAGCATGAATTTAATTAATTTTATGTGTGCCTATTAATTTTGTGCTAGTCTATTTTTGTGTAATGTTTAATTTGTATTCCTAATTATTTTGTGTTCCTAATTATTATATCCCCAATTTATTAAATTTGGGTACATTAAAATGCATAGGGACATAAATAATAAATGCCAAGTGGTATTTTATAAGTGGTTTTGAGTGTAGGATGTAGGGCATTAGCATGGATCCATGTGACATGGGATAAATTATTGTGAAAAAGTGCCAAGTGGCATCTTAATGGGCTGCCATGTGGCAGCCATAGAATGGGCCACCTCATAAAAGGTGCTAGGTGTCCCAATTGAAGCTTGCCAAAGCACTTGGCAAGTGGCATTTAGCATGGCCACTATGTTGCCACCTAATAACCATGAGTTGTCATGGTTAATTTAGCATTATAAATTGAGAGAGTGGAGATCAATTGAGGGCTGCTGCTGCACCGAATTAGAGAAAGAAGAGAAGGCCATTCGGCCAAGATAAAAATAGAGAAGAGAGAGAGAGTGATTCGGCCAAGAGAGAGAGGGGGAGTTCTAAGCCAACTTTTTGGGAAATTTCTCCAAATTCTTCTCAAATTCAAGTCAAGTGTTCTATCAATTTTAATTTGGGGTGAAGTTCCTACTCTTTTATGCTTTATTTTTACCTTAATTGATGAATTGATTTGGGTTAATTGCATGAATTTTTAGTGGGTATATTGCTTGTGTATCTAAGATTTAGTTACACTAGATAATTTTGCATGGTCTCTTAATTTTATGCATGGCTATGTAAAAATACATGTTTTAGTTCAAATTGAACTAATAATGATGTTGGGATAAAGTTTAGTATATTTGGACCGGAATTGGTGCGACAATTTTGTGAGAATAAATTCCTGAAAAGTCAGAATTTTATCAGAAAAATCTGAAAATTTGTAATTTGGTAGAAATTGATACAATTGAATTCTTATTATTATTTTCAAAGAAATTTTGATATTCTTGTTGAGGAAAATCTAAGTTTGAACATGCCCCTATAATTTTTATTTCAAATTTTTAGCGAGATTAATGTACTAAATTTTATTAAAAGTTTGCATATGTGCTTGATTGACCTAAAAATTTAATAGAATTTTATGAATTTCACAAAATATATTTTATGACTTTTAAAACTAAAATTTTAATGAAGCTACATAAATTTTAATTGAAATTTTAGGCCCCTGATAATACTTAAAATTGCTCAATTTGATTTCGATGGAAAAATTGGATACTGTGAGACTTGTGAATGTGGTTGATGATAAATAGGGGTTATGTGTATCTCAATTGTATGAAAGCACAGTATTATTATTAGTCCATGATTAATATTCCTTTACCCTATGAACTATGAAATAATTATTTTAATTATTTTTAAAGTTGAGCATGCGATTACTGTAAATTAAGAGATATGTTGTTGTCATTTTAAGTAGTTAAATTGTTATGCATAAAAATATATGCACGTGATGAATTGTTATGCATAAAAATATATGCATATGGGAGAATTGTTATGCATTAAAATATGCATGTGATAAATTGTTGTGCACAAAATATATGCATGAGATATATGCCATGCTTGTAACACAATACATTGGTATATGGCATGTGGCTGTGATGTTTTGTGAAAGTGATTGGGCTTATAAGTACACAACATATATCTCCTAATAACAAACATGGATTTTTTTAGGGGTACGTAACCCGTGAAAAATTAAACTGGCGCTTGTCTTGTGGACATATGTGTATGGGCGCATATGTTTCGCTTACAAGTAAAGGGAATGTTGTTATTTAGAGAAATACGAAGTGTTACTATAGCACAGTTACAAATGATGACATATGCATAGCATTGATATAATTGGCATGCATATTATGAACTGTGGAATCGAGGAATTGGAATACGACCGATGGACTATAGATCCTGGAAACAATTAGTGCACTAATATATCACCCTTTCTAAATTGAGCATTTGTAATCCTAGTGATGGGATTGGCCCAGTGAGGGGCAGGGCCCAGTGAGGGGCGGCCGTTTAGCAAGAACAGTCCTGGTGAGGCCACACCAGTATTGGCCCGGTGTGGGGTTGGCTCGGTGCGGAGTCAGGTGATATACATACGGTGAGGTATGCTGTTGTCGTTGATGGCGAGTCCTAAAATGAGATAGCCATCAGTGTAGTTTTGTTTTGCAGGTAATAAGCAAAATAGAGCCTCGCAGGTATGATTGCATAAGAGCATTGCATAATATACCTGTCATATGCATTAAGCATGTTATATTGTTATGAGAATGACTCGATTGGGGATTAAGCAATGATTTGATCAATATAAATTTGCTTAATGATGATGCTTACTCATTCTGAAATTGTGATATGGAATGTTTTACATCCTTTAAGGTGATTATGCAGCATAAAATATTAGAAAACTTCATTGAGCATAGTGGTTTTGCTCACCCCTTATATTCCCCCCCCCCACAGGGCCACCGAACGAGTAAAGAATTGGAGATAATGATAGGCTCAAGTCTACCTGTTTGGGCTCTTATAATAGCAGCTGTCAGTCTGATATTGGGCTTTGTTATTCCTATTTTGGTGTGTACTATTATGTAAAAGAATCTGTGGACTCTATATGTACTTAAGTTTTATGTAATATTAAGTTTTATCGGAAGTACTTTACGGGACGGTACTTTGACCCCAAATAGTACTTTGTGCTTATCAAAAAAAATTTTTAAATACTCTGGTTTTCTAAGACTTATGTGCTTTTAAAATCTTATTAAAATATTAACCAGAGATTTTTGAAGAGATAAGCACTAGGTGTCTACGTGCGTAACACCCCGAAATTGGGTATGGTTATGGAGGGGTGTTACACAATCGTCACCCAAATCCTAGGCCTTGTGTACTAAGATCTCATCAACTCAAACTTCATGAGTTCTTCTTCTCCATAACTTGCTCCATATCCAAATCCACGGTCTTTACTCTTGATGCCTCATCCAAGAGCCATGAGAAATCTTCAATCTCCACAAAGACAACTTACCAATGATAATTAATGGTAGATTCCAAGGTTTTTAATCCATTACACAAGGATCTAATCAATTCCTAATGGTTTGTATGGAAGAAATTTGATGATCCTCACCAATATAATCACTTAAATCACTTTAGGGTTAGAGAGAGAAGTATTTCAGCTTGTTTGAGGCTCTCCTAACCCTAAATGACAGAAAATGATGAATTTATAGAAGCATGAATGACCTAGAGAATTCACCATGAGGTAAGTGCTTTCTGTACTTGGATCGATCCAAAGGGGTCTTGGATCGGTCCAAAAAGTTTTTGTTTTCAAAATTTGTTAAACTGATGAATTTGGATCAATCCAAAAATGGTCTGGATCGATGTCTAGATCGATCCAAAATGTTTCTGATCTCAAATTAAAATAATTTGGATCAATCCAAAGTAGTCCCGGATCGATCCAAATTGTTACTGGTTACTCAATAAAGAAATTTCAGCATTTTTGGATCTATCCAAAAAAAACCAAATTTCTATATAAAGAACTAGTAACCCCTTGGATCAATTCCAAACTTATTTGGATTAATCTTAACATTAATAATGATAAGAATGACTCTCCAAAGAGCTTTAAAGACCTCAGATGACCAACTAATCACCTAGACAAGGTCAAATAGGTCTCTAAGTATCTTACCTTCCTAGTCCTTGATGAGCTAGAAGCTTTAATCATAATCTTCATGAGAGATCTTAGAACACATTCTATAAAATATAAACCAACCTAAGTTTTGAAACGAAACATGTCGACACATAAAACCTAACAAAGATCATGAAAATCCTTTGTTCTCCATCAAAGAACTCTCACTACAGTAAATGTTGGATAAAAAAACCCTTCAAACTTTCTAGCTTATTGAGTGAATCAAAACAGCTAACTCACTAGAATGGATGATATAGAGAAATTAGATTCAAATACTTATTCTAGGGTTTCAAGTATAAGAGATATGGTCTGAGTCAAGAATACAATCCTTTTTCTTTCTAAGTAGCCTCTATTTCATCAAAATCTATCACCAAAAACCTAGACACTCATCAAGAAAGATCCCTAAAATAGCTTTTGAAAAATATGGAATTTTCACATAAATTCAATATTGGATCGATCTAGAAAAGTGTTGGATCGATCTAGATGAATTCCAGCTTCTAGATGTTAAAATAAATTGAATTTAGATTGATCCAACAAAAGTCTGGATCGATCCAAAAGCTTTATACATTCTAACTTGAGGATAAATTCAAATTAGATCGATTCAAATAAACTGTGGATCGATCTAAAATGTTACAGAAATATAAGGAACAAATTCTAGTTAAATTAGATCAATCTAACATATCATGGATCGATCCAATAAGAGATAAAATTCAGAATTTATGAATCAATAATATTTTGATCGAAACACTTTTAAACATAGAAGCACATTCTATATGACAACCCTATTTGAATAACATCTTAAAGAACCTTATATGAACCTATAAACATATCAAGAAGTCTCCTAACCACCTAGAATCTTTTCTTATGGTCTCTAAGTTACATTACCTTTCCTAGAAGTGGCAAAAGCTCATGGATATCTTATTTTGAGCAAACACCAACTCTTGAAGCAACAAGTACACATCTAAACCCATTACAACATAACCCATGTTTTGAAATGAAACTAAGCCAACACACAAATTCCTAACAATTTCATATTTCACTTAAACAATCTCAAATTGTCATAAATACAGGCTTTGATATCTTACATTTAAAAAAAAAAAGTAAAATCAAGATGATTAGTAATAATTATTTCCTTTCACATATATGAGATGAGGGATTTGATGTGGCGGGGGAGTTTGACTTTTGGGTGGCAGCAGCTAGGTTATCATTTTAGGTTTGATGGGTTTCAAATGATAGTGGAAACGGAGGCATTGAAGTTGACTACCCGCAAAACGACACAAAGAATTTTAGTTTAATGTCAAAACACCTCCCAACCAATAGATGACTATTAAGCCTTACGTGGCATCACCTAATTGAGTCTGAGCAGCCTACTAAGGTTTGCTCCCTCATCAGCAAAATCAAACGATGTTTGATGGTGTTTTTCAGTTGTGTAATTTTTTTATTATTTAAGAGATTGCTCATCTACAAACAATTCTGTATATGCTGCAAATCCTTTCACATGAATTGAGTAAGTCTCTTGCTTGCTAGTTTGTTGGTAAAATCTCTCAGTCGTTGTTGTATCAGAGATTTGGATTCGAATCCCGCATCCATCAAGGTAGGGAAGATTTAAGGAAAAAGAGAGGACTAACCCTATTGTGTAGCTCATGAGCCCAACGGGCTTCATTAGATAATAAAAAAAAAAATTTGAGTAAGTTTTTTCACACTATAAGTCCAATTAACTGAATTTAAAGTCAACAATTTAAATTTTAAATTTTATAATGGCCTCATTTCATCTATACATACAATAATTCAATCTTAATATATATATATATATATATATATATATATATATATATATATATATTGGAAATCAATTGGAATTATCCTGCTTTTACATTAAAATAAATGTTGATGGAGCTTGGCTGAGCTTTGTAGTATCCGTCATGGTTTAATAATGGCAAAACGAATGGGTTTTTCTTCTATACAAATAGAAACTGACTCTTTGGTTTCTTTTTTAATACTTTGCTAGTGGCTTACCGTGGTGAGACATTTGCAGCTACTACTCACGGATTACCTATGCCTCTTTACTGAGCTTCGACTGGTGAAGCTCTCGTTTTGTTACATGGAGGCTAATTTTGTTGGTGATATTCTAATTTCTACAGCTAGTTTACATAGTGTTGGAACTTATGCACAAAAAATTACCTTTATAATACATCATAAATGGATATTACCTCAAATAATATTATGTACTATTGTAAAAAGTGAATAATGGCAGGGTTGAGGCGCGGACTAGATCACTCTCTTTAAGACAATTCGTGCTACTACAGATTATTTCTGATGCAGTAGTTCACTAGCACGACGCCTCCAGGATACAACAGCTTATGAGAAGTTTAAAGCTCCACACAACACCTTACTTTGTTAAATAAACTCATAATTATAAACTTATAAAAAAACTCATAGAGAAAAAGAAGAAATGATGGATGAGTGTATATGAGTGTGTAGATGTCTTAGAATGGTCATCTATTTAAAGGAGTAGGAATGTAACTTAAGAAGATAGAATTAAAATTCTATCATAATAGTAAAATGAGGTTATGTAGATCACTCAAAATTAAAAGGAGAAAATAAATATTTGACCATCAAATTATAACTCATGATATAAATATGATCATCACAATAGATCAAATATTTTTATTTATTAAAATATCCAACAATCCCCTACTTATTTTAATAAAAAAACTCAATAAAATAACTTTTAACAACTTTGGGCAAAGTTAGAACAAAGTGCATAATGAAGGTAGTACTGCCTTTCAACCTTCACTTAGTGTTTCAGTAAATCAAGTATTAGAGTCAAAGTGGACTAAGCCTTTAAACTAAGACTGCCTGAAGATACAAGAATTATGTCACGTACATATCATTCAAGGTGTCCTTATACGAGCTTTAAAAGCCAGCACATCATGGCCATGTGCTTTATCCCGGTTTTCATAAGTGCTCTAGAGAATTAATTAGCCAAATTCCCATTGGAAGTGACCTCACTTCCACACTCATATAGGTGAGTCTATAAAGGATGCTCCCGTAATTCTAACATCCCACCCATAAGGTGTTAGAAGTATGCCCTAAAACCAATCATTAGGTTGTATCTAGGGAACTTATATTTCATTATAATCATATATGAAACATTATTCATCTATGAAATGGCTTTTATTATCATGTAAACTTGTGTTTAATTACTGTTTATAATAAAGTCCTTGGATAGTATGATAGAGAGTAGTATCTCAAGTGTTGAGATAGAGAGACTTACAACTCTCAAGTACATCTATCCTAAACCAGTTCATGATCATAAGTTTATATATTTGGACGATTATAAACTGTTAAGATTAGCTCAGGTTATACTAGCTCATTTGAGAGGATGGTGAGTCTCATGCCATCTGTGTAGTGACACTATAGTAACCTGTGGGTGCTTGTTGAGAACAAGTACACTGAATGTGACTAATATGAGTACAGCTTATGGAATTCTATTTGCATGTCAAAAGCTGCTCATGTGTATAGTCACTTTTGTAATCCTTAGACCTGAGACACCACAAGTTGTCTTATGCACGAGTTGCTATAGTTTGATAGTTTCTCTTACACCCTTAACCACCAGGATGTAATCAGTACTTATTGGCTATAGTGAATTATGTATGAAGATAGGTGGGTGTGCAATAAGGAATCACTACCCTTAATATGAAAGGGTGAATGTCATAGTTACTTCACAAATACTATCTCAATAAAATCTTTAGCCAAAGCAGATGGTAACCAAGAAAAGAGTTTTCAAGGATTAACCTAATTGAGATTATTTTTTGTTAAAAAGTAACATAAGATTAAGTTAGGGTTTGACATGTGTGAACCAGCTGACCCGGATCGGGAGGCCGTTTTCACTTTTGAATCATCGTGGATTGTGGATGATCTTTATCCGTCTCGATTTATCCTTCTCTATTATCCACATATATCCTTCTTTATTATCCACTCAAGATTGGATTTTGAAAAAAGGATAAGTGTTTGCAAAGAACTGGGAGTCGCCACCTTATTTTTAAGGAATAAGGAAACCATAAAAAAAAAAGAGTTTTATTTTCAATAAAACAAATGACCCCATTTTTGGAAAAAGCATGGTCTTCGAATCAAAGTTGGATTCGGGGGCTAGGTTATGGAGTGGGAAGGTTCCAATGAACTCCTTGTTGGCACCCACCTCACCCTAATTAAAGGTCTTCTAATTAATTTTGGGCTTTATCAAAGTCTCATAAAAACAACTCTATCAAATCTAATCAACCAAGAAAGTAGTGTAGATAATATTAGATAATAGATAATAATAAAAAAGAATCAAAATCCTAAAGACCTTAGGAGACATAGAGTCATCCTAAGATTGGACTTGCACCCTATTGACTGCCTACGT
>JAESVK010067078.1:0-19342 GCA_017140935.1 Hamamelis virginiana
TAAAGGAGATTCGAGCACCGATACATGACCCGCGAGGGAAATTCAAGCCCACATGGGTAGGTCCTTACATCATCAAGGAGATACTGTCAGAACGAGTGGTGAAGATTTCAGTCATTGATGGGAACGAGTTATCTCAACCTACCAATTTAGATCAATTGAAGAAGTACCACATAAATAATAAAATAAAATAAAATAAAATAAAAAAAGCCTACTGGGTAGAAAACCTAAAAAGGCTACTTAGGCAAAAGTCAGGGCGTTCAAAAAAATAAAATAAAATAATTGGACTTCTTTGACTTGATTCATGATCTACGAAGACCTGATTCCCCATATTATCGCAATGAGTTAAAGAAAAAAGAATGACAAGAGAATGCATCAAAGACGGGGATACGTAGGCAACCCATAAAGTTATATTGGGTGCGGTTTATTTCTTGTAAAAACATCAAGAGTCAATTCAATTGTAATTATCAAAGGAAATTCGTTGAGATTCTAATAAAATCGATATTTATTCATCCATAAAAGGTAGAAACCTTTTGAAAAATTTATTGCATGCCATATGTATCCATAATTCCTACTTCCTATAATTCTTACATCCATTGTATTGCCTAAAAAGAAAGAAAAAAAAAATTCATAGCCTACTCTAAGCCCTCATCGTTCTGCGGGCTTGGGCCTTATCTTCATTCCCCCTCTTTCTCTTAGCCGTCCTAGCTCGCGACGCATCTGATGGAAGAGATGAACCTGCTGACTGAGTGACAATTGGAGAATCATAAACAAGACTTCGAACATTATCCTTCGTAGCCTGCACTTTTGAACCCAAGTCTTGCATGAGCCAAGCCCGATACCCTTCATCAAACCTAAAAGACCCATCGTGATTCCTCACCTGAATCATAGACAAGCCTGAAGCCCATTTTTTCATGGCCCAAGATACCAAAGAAAGAGTAGCCGCTTCTACCCCATGAACATGCCCCTTGATGGTGAGGTTTGTTTGAGCATGGCCCATTTGGCGAAGCACGCAGGAAGCCTAATAAAATGATGTATGCCTCAAGCCCATGAGCTTCACCTGACAGCACCCAGAGTGTGTAGCACATATTCCTCTCTGCAATCCCAAATAGACACATGCCACTGAATATCTCTCCAAGATAGAGAAGCAAAGAAGATGATCATGTCCTGAATCGAACGATGCTCAAAAGACATAAGCTTTCGCGAATAGTAGTTGTGGGGCAAGTGTTTGGGCCTATCAAGAGGAGTAATCAACTTGAGCCTTTCAACCAACCACATCTGTAGAAGAATGGGGATACCTTCAATGTGCGGAGAAGAACATGAGTGAAAATGGTCAAGCCCATTCAGAGTCTCAGCTAGCACCAAAGGGATGAGATTGTGTGATTTTGACAGTTGTAAAATGAGCTCACATGTTTTAATGGGTATGAAAGGGGTCTCATTTGAAACAAGGAAACAACCTAATATGCACAAGGCAAGTGTATATTAGGTAGGCCTATAAGAGCCAGTGACTTACCCCCCTCCCTCAAGAAAGACGAAACAAGTTTGAAAAGATCTATTGAGTTTTCATGAATGAATGTAGAAGCTTTCCTAGGTGAAAGTTCAAAGAGAGAAGAAAAAGTTTGGAAGTAACCTCGACGAATGGTGGGAAAGACAAAAGGCCCACTAGAAGGGACGCTCATCAAAGCACAAAATTCCTCAAACAAAGGGCATACCTCCTCATAGTTGAAGCGAAACACGTGAAGTTTGGGGTCCCAAAAGTGAATCACAGAGTTGAGAAGCTTGTCCTCAAGTTTCACATGACGGAGGAAGAACCACGAAGTCAAGCCAAATCGCGCGAACACCCTTTTGTCTTCCGCTCGCATTCTTACTATGAATAGGTTTAGGATCAATTTGAGAGCTTCCATTGTGTTTAATGTGATGAAAGTGAGTCTTGGGATGTGTTTTTATAGCCTTTTGGCAAAGAAAATCGAGTTAGAGGCAAAGTAGGACACCCAAAAGTCAGATTTTGATCAAAATAAGAGAAATTTAGCAACTGGCATCGTCGACCAGCCCACCAGGGACAGCCAACCGTCCCCTAGGGATGGCCAACCGTCCATGGTGGGATGGTCACCCGAGCCCAGCTCCTAATTTTTCCTGATTTTGACTATTTGTGACATTTTTGGCGCCCGGTTTGACCTTTCGCCCCATTTTTATTAGTTTCGACCTATTTTCGGGTTAGAATCGAACCTAAAAGGCAATCGAAACATATTTACATTCTTATTAGGACATAATTACATGTTGTTTAGGATTTTTAATGCATACATTGGAGAAAGGTTACATAAAAGATCCTAAACGAGCCTCCTTTAGGCACAATAGCTCTAAATCATCTCCGCCGGGATGACTTTCTCGTTTGTTGTGAACCTGACGCTTCATGATCCCTTCTTGATCCATGGCGCTCCTGTAAGGCTTGACTCAAAGGCTGCAAACCCAAAGTAGGGTTAGGATTGGCGAAAAATGAGACTGTTGGAGATCGAAAGGTGGAATGAAAGTTACCTGTGCTGCCCTGCCTGCATTATGAGCATTAAGGCTCATCCTCAGGAGTTCCCTAATCAGCACTGCTGTGTGCTCCAAGCATTCCTCGGCGAACAATACAGGCACCTGTAAATGACAAAAGATTCGAGGATCATGTAAGACAAAGCAAAGCATGACAAAGGCCAGAGTTGTGATGATTACCAAGGTATAATGAGGATCCACATGAGGATACTCATTATATGGCATGCGAGGAATTGGCATCTGAATGAAGTCACCATCCTCGATAACTTGCACCCGCCAGGCAAGACTCGACAAATGAGGGATAGAAGATGAAGGCTCATCATTGCCTTGAGTCGCGGCAGCTGTGGTATAAGAGGCAAGCCCACGGGATCGACGACCCTACAGAAGGAAGAAATATGAGAAACACTTTGCTAGAAAATGAATAAAGCAGCCAGAAAGAGTTCAATACCTCAGTGGGAAGGAATCCCGTCACCAAAGGACGCATCCCAGCAAGGATAGAACGGCTATAGGCATAACCATGCCCGTGAGTGCCAGCGCTCTCTCTCATATTAGGAGCATATCGAGCAAAGATTGGCCATGCAAGTTGCCAGCAACTAGCCTAGGGCGATTCAGGCTAAGGTACTCGTAAGCCCATACGTGTGGAAAAGACATGATGTCAGAAGTAAGTAAATAAGAATTTGAGATGCCATAAGAAGGTGTGCATACCTCCCAGATGAACCCCATGCCTTCAAAGTCTGGACAGACTCCTCGAGATCAATTACCCGTGGATTTATACATAGTAGCCAAGGCAGCGCCACCCCAATCTTAACGAGAAATTGTAGCAATGTTCTCCAAGCTTGCAAGGAAGCCTAGAGGGGTTAAGTCAGCAGTGCCCGTGAAAAAAGTGCAGGACGGTACATACAAGAGGAAAACTAGTACAATGTAATTAGGGTCGTGGCCCTCCTTCTCAGACATGTCACTGAAGGTAGTGAAAAGAGCATTTCTGCGAATATATCTTTTGATGATATCGAGGTCAGCAACCCCAAGGAATGCTTCCAGGTATGTAAGATTGTGGCTCACATCCTCATAGAAATCCAGAGGACGCCCCCCAATGCGAATCCGAGTGATCATAGTGAAGTCAAGCGGGGTCATCGTTATCTCCCCGAACTCGAAATGGGAAGTATTTGTGGTATCCCACTGTAGCTCAGACAAGGTTATGAGAGCCTGCATATCTGTTTGGTCATGCTAGAGGGAATCAATAAAATCCCCAAAGCCTATTTCCCTGATAGTTGATTTGGCCTGAGGTTGGAGGGTATCCATCTTTAGCCACCAAGTAATGATGCCTAGCAATGAAGACCGAGTCCTGATGTTGAAGTTAGGCTACAAAAATGAGGATCAATGGATTAGAGATGTGTGATTGAGATGAGTTATGGTAACTTTTGAAAATAAATTTCTAGACAAAGAGTAAAGCATAAGTGACAAATTAAGTTTTGAGATAGTAAAGTTTGAACACTTTTAAAAAAGTGTCATTTTGTGGGTTAATTTTTGTGCTCTTGATTGTGTCTTAAGAGTTAGCATAACTCATTGATATTCCATGTGCCCCTTTTTCCTAAGAAATGGATTGAAATAAAAAACCCGAGAGAATGGAGTTTAAATAAAAACCTTGAATTGAGTACTTAGCATAAGTTTTGAAGTAAAACCACTTAAAAGTCATGAAAATGACATTTAAGTGATATTGATTTGAGTGGGAAAAAGGGCTAAGACTCACTTCATGGAAAGTTTTGGATATGTGAACACTTGAAATAGTTTTGAAAACTTGTCATGATATGAGAAAAAATCATTTTGAAAATATTTGGAAAGGCATGACATGATGAATTGCTTTGAAAATTGAAAATTGTCCCCTTTTGGGCATTTTATCAAACACCTAGTGTGCATATGTTTGAAATGAGTTTTGAAAGCTTGTCATGATGTTTTGAAAGTATCCAAATGATGTTAGGAACATATTTGAATCATGACATGAGGAGTTTGGATTAAAAAAAATCAAACTTTAGTCTCTTGGGAATTTTATCAAACACTTGGTGGGCAACATTTCAAGCTTGTGAAGCTATTGAAATGGGACACCCAAGCTTTGCCAAATACAAATCTCATGAATAGGATTCATCAAACAACATCCAAAGATCAACATTGAAGCACCAATACATTGAGGACTCAAGGAAAGTGCATGGAAAGTAAGCTTACCTCTTGTGTAGAGTGGATGTAGGAAAGATGAGATTGGGGCTCCAATAGCAAGCTTGTGTTGTTAGCATCATATGATGGCACCTTGTACCTCTTCATCTCCAAGAATGGATACTTTGAAAGCTTATATCTCCTATTAGCCATAGTGACTACAGATGCAAGAGAGTTGGTGAAGTTTTATGGGTATTTGGGTTTGTATTGAGTTGTGAAACCCAAACTTTAATCAAGGATGATGATACCTAGTTTTTGATTTGAGAAATGAAGTGTGTAGCAACACTAGAAATGTTTGGAGATTGATTTGGATGCATTGAAATCAAATATGATGGATTTTGAAGAAAAATTGGAAATTCTAGAGAAAGAATGTGCCAAAATGGGATGAAGATGAAGTGAATAGGCAAAATGAAGGCAATGTGACTTAAATGGGAGAGAGGGGCTCGGGTGACCATCCCCTAGAGGACGGTTGGCCATCCACCAGGGACGGTTGACCATCCTCTAGTGGATGGTTACCCAACTTTGAGCCCAATTTTGAGTTTTCTTGGGCTTTTGAGGCCTATTTGACCCTTTTTGGTCCATTTTGGCCTATTTTGGCCTATTTTGACCTATGTTGACCAATTTTCCTTCAAATTGTGATTTGGAAAAGTTCATTTAATTGAGATTGAAGGATGAGAAATGAGGAAGGGCTTTACATGCAAAGATGAGAATTGAGTAATTGTGAATGGGAAAGTTCACATAAAATGACGAGTTTTTGGTTGAAAACCATGAGATATGGAAATGAATGATGAAAATGTGTGTGAAAAAATTTTGTAATCATGAAATGATTATGAACACAAATGAAATGATGAGATTGTGAAGCCCAAGAAGGGAATTGAGAAGTTGTGAAGCCCAGGGAGGGTTTGTGAATGAGAAAGACCCATCATGGAGGCCCAAATCAATAAGATTTTGTGAATTGCATGAGGTATTGAGAAATATACATGAAATGTATATAAGAATGATGATGAAAATAATTAAATGATGTGATAAGGATAAGATAATTGGAAGTGTGACTTCCAAGAAGGAATGTGATTCCTTAAGATAATTGGAAATGAGTTTTCCAAGAAGAGTCGTTGACTCCAAGGATAAGATAATTGGAAGTGTGACTTCCAAGAAGGAATGTGATTCCTTAAGATAATTGGAAATGAGTTTTCTAAGAAGAGTCGTTGACTCCAAAGATAAGATAATTGGAAGTGTGATTTCCAAGAAAGAATGTGATTCCTTAAGATAATTGGAAATGAGTTTTCCAAGAAGAGTCGTTGACTCCAAGGATGAGGTAATTGGAAGTGTGACTTCCAAGAAGGAATGTGATTCCTTAAGATAATTGGAAATGAGTTTTCCAAGAAGAGATTTATCTCCCAGATAATTGGAAGTGTGACTTCCGAGAATTATTTCACTCTGAGTTTAAGATAATTAGTATAATGTCAATGTTTGTGAGTAGTTGGTTTGATTATCCCTCTTTTGTTATGGCAAAAATAGGATGTCATTTTGTTTCGTTGATATCCACTGGCGAAGCCATGAATATCAACGAGGGGCTTCTGTAGACATCCATTTTTGACCCTGAGTAGAGTCATGGATGGTTGCCTATGATTTGAGGCGAAATAGGGTGCTGAAACCCTAAGTTGCCCATAGTACCCTTTTGAACAGTTGGATAAAGGTCATTATCGCATGTAGGTTTTTAGGTCAGATTGAGTCAATTCTTTTTGCATTTGGTTTTTAGGGAGTCCATAGATGTCTTTGTCAAGTTTCACTGCATTCTGAGTCAGGCTTGATAAGTGATTAAGCCTTTTGTGACTTAAGGGGCAATATTGCCCTTTGAATCACAAAAGTTCTTAAAAGCTTTCGAGTTGGTCTCAGATTGTCTCGAGACTTTGGCATGGATAATTAGGGTGTGTTTGGTAGCTAAGTTGATCGGTGGCAAGGTCCATTGAGCCTTTGGGTTCATGATTGGCTCTTAAGGCCCAAATGACCCTTTTAAGCTCAAATTAGGGTTTCAACTGGGAATGACCAGATTCGATTGTTTTATCAAATCAAATCCTTCAAAAGCTTTAAAAAAATTTCTTAAATATCTTTAAAAACTTGTTTCGAGAAGTCAAAATGATTTCAAGAGCAATTGGTTAGTGGATTTCAAAATCCTAATTTGGGCCTGGTAGGCACAAAACAGCTAATCGGTTGACTTTTTCTTAAAATTTTGACTTTGGTCAATGCATTTTTACTTCAAACACTTCTCAAAACATGGAGAATCGAATCAAGATCATTTTGGTTCTTGAATCGTCGAATTTGGACTTGAAAAGGACCCAAAAAAATGAAAAAAAGCAGAAACCGAGTCAAAATGGGCCAAGATAGGTCCAAAAATTGAACCTTTTTGCATCAAGGCCCGATGACTGTCCCCCTAGGGATGGCCAATCTTCCATGGTGGACAGCCAACTATCCTAGGGTGGATAGTCACCTGATCCTAGTCTCCAGATTCGCCAAAGATTCCACCAAAGAAATTTCTCCAAATTTATAACATGAATCTAAGGGGGATGAGAAAAAAATTGGAAATGAGCCTAGTGTTCCCAAACCAAGTGGCATTGAGATTGGTTCAAGCCAAGAAAAAGCTAAATTCATTCCTGCGGCCCCTTTTCCCCAAAGAATAAGGGCACCTAAAAAATTGACCGATCATGCGGAAATATTTGAATTGTTTAAATAGGTCAAAGTCAACATACCTTTGTTGGATGCAATTAAACAGGTGTCCTCCTATATGCAAAGTTCTTGAAAGATTTGTGTACTGTGAAAATGAACTTGGGTGTGCATAAAGAAGTGTTCATGACTGAGCAATCCACATCTCTCTTACAAAATACATTGCCTCGTAAATACAAAGACCCCGAGACCCCTACAATTGAGATAACCATAGGGAATTCCAAAGTGGGTAGAGCTTTAGTGGATTTGGGAGCAAGTCTCAATTTATTGCCATATTCTGTCTATGTGGAATTGGGATTGGGAGAACTTGAGTCAACTAGCATTAAGCTTCAGTTAGCTTATAGGAGTGTGAAAATTCCTAAGGGGGTAGTAGAAGATGTGTTAGTGCAAATTGACAAATTCTACTTTCCCGTTGACTTTGTAGTGCTAGAAACCCAATCTGTGCTAGATTCAGGGAGTCAATCCCTGTAATTCTTGGGAGGCCTTTCTTGGCCACAGCTGATGCTTTGATTCAATATAGGAGTGGGTTGATGACCATTACCTTTGGGAACATGACCGTAAATCTGAATATTTTCAATTTGAAGAAAGAAATGGGGGAAGATATCGAGGATGAGGTGCATGAAGTAAGTAGAATTGATACTCTAGTACAACACCAATGGGATCTCTCTGCCCATGATGATCCTTTGCAGTCATGTCTAGTTGGTGAGATTATTGAGGAAGATGAAGTGAGTGAAGAGATGGAGTTTCTATACTCCATTCTCAATGAGAAGGAAATTTTGGAAGTGAATGGGTGGGTGCCTCGCTTCGAGGCATTGCCACCCATCGAGAAAAGTTTAATACCATCAAGTATCCAACCACCTGAATTGGAATTAAAACCATTGCCCTCTGAATTGAAGTATGCATATTTAGGTGACAATGAGACTTACCCCGTGGTCATATCTTCTCACTTGGAGATTGACCAAGAGCTGAAATTGATGGAGGTGCTTAGAGCCCATAGAAGTGTCATAGGTTGGTCTATCGCCGACCTAAAGGGAATTAGTCCCTCTCTTTGCACCCATAGAATTTATCTAGAGGATGATGTCAAACCTTCCCGCCAACCTCAGAGAAGATTGAACCCTGTGATAAAGGAGGTAGTGCGTAAGGAGGTTCTGAAGTTGTTGGATGTGGGGATAATCTATCCCATTGCGGATAGCAAGTGGGTTAGTCCTATACAAGTGGTGCCCAAGAAGTCGGGTGTCACAGTGGTGAAGAATGAGAACGATGAATTGATTCCCGCATGAGTCACTACTAGGTGGCGAGTGTGTATCAATTATAGAAAGTTGAATTCATCCACTAGGAAAGACCACTTACCCTTACCCTTCAATGACCAAATCCTAAAGAGAGTTGCGGGGCATGCTTTTTATTGTTTCCTAGATATCACTTTTCCTTTATTTTTTTAGGTAATATTATATTATATTTTCCAACATTCCCATCCTAAAATGTTTTGGAAATATGGAGCAATATGCAAAGCATTGCTTCAAGCAAAACGGAAATTGCTTATAGCTCAATATTAAGGCGGGAAGAATATCATTCTCATTTTGTCCCAATTTCCAAATGTCATTATCTTTGACATATATAGTTATATACAATAATTCTCTTTCCTCAATTTTCAAATATAGAAGGCAACCTAGAATTCTAACTTCAAGAGGAATTCCACCACACTTGGTCCTAGACGTCGTTCCAATTTATAGTAGCTTTGGATGCCCTTTCTTATGCCTTTCTTTAAAGAGCAGTGCTACTGATCCCATGAAATTTTTCCGTAATTAATTCCCATTTGACATGTTAAGTGCCATGTCAATTTACGCACCGAAAAAAAAAAAAGAAGAGAATTTTTTTTAAAATGACGAAACTACCCCTCGCACAGTGAAAATACCCCAACATAGTTAAAATACCCCATCACAAAAAAATGTAGACAGTGAAAACACCCAAAATGGTAGTGAAGACACTCAAAATGCTTTGAAAACTCAAAAAAGAAAAAAAAAATAAGGACAATGAAAATGCTAAAAAAGGGACAGTGAAAACACTCAAAATATTTTGAAAAAAAAAAAATAAATTTCACCAATTGTTGGAGTAGATTTTAAAGATCGAAGTCAAAAATGTGTGGAACAGTTGTATCAGTACAAAAACCCAAAAAATTATTTTCACTGTGATTTCTTATGTGGTATTTTCACTGCCTTCATATTTTGGAAAATAAAATTCTTCTCTTTCCATTCTGAAACTAGCCAAAAATCTCTCTCTCTCTCTCTCTCTCACATCTGTAGCATTGAAGTTGTGATTTTTACTGTGATTTGCTGGAATCAAACTATTTTTACTGTGATTTTTATTGTAATTTACTGTGATTGCTGCTTGTAGAAGAAGAAGAAGAAGAACTCTACCATGATGGAGCAGTTTCCGTCCGACGCCGGAGGTTGATCGGCAGTTTCAGATCTGCTGACCGACCAACTGCAATTTCAGATCCATTGATTTGCAATTTCAGACGAAGGTTGATTTGCACTTAAGGCAATAAAGTAATTGCCCTCTACTATCAAGCTGGCATTGTCGACGGTTCCATACTGGGCAGCGGTGCCTGCGTTCTTTCAATTTTAATCTTCTCATTGTAATCTCCCGGTCCAATCGACACGATAACTCGCCCAGTGTTCCCCTTCGGAATACTTTTGACAGCATCACTTATCATCTTGAAATCTCCACTTCCATCTTTCCTTACCTTAATGGTTTTGGGAGCAGCCTCCGCCTTGTCAAGAGCCGCGTCCATGCTTCCCTTCTTCGCTATATTGGCTTGAAACCAACGGTGATCTGTGTCCAGATGTGGCACTTGCACGTGGCAATACACCTCATTTCCACATTAGACGGGAAATTTAAAACGGGATGGGGGACGGGAGATTTAGAATTTTCCTTCTTTAAATGCACATTTCACCAATATAAATAAACATTCCTCACCGGAAAGACATCTGAACTTGTGCGAGAGAGTTGTTCCCATATTTGAAGCAACAATCATACTACGTGTAGTTACAACAATTTTACTTCCACTTGCACCGGCCACCCAACAACAAATTTTTCGGTTTTGTACGTCCATTGGGTCCTCATTCCACGCGTCGTATTAAACAAATAGAAATTTCTTACCATTTAAAGAATCTCAGAGAAGTGTTTGCCAATGATCTAACTCCAAGTACCCACAATTAGCACCATTAGCAGATTTTATAATCTTTTCTATTAGAATTTTGATATCAACATCCTCTGATACGCAAGCCAACATTATTAATTCAATATTATGCACCACCCTACGATCATTACACGCCAATTTAGCAAGCATGGTATTGCCCGGGCCTCCAACTATGGAAGTAACAGAAAGACTCATCATCACCAGAACTCTCAGCAAAATATTTAAATGGAGAGGGTGATGTATCATGGCAGTCCCCTTTTGAAAAAAATGAGAAAAAAGGCAGACCCTTTGCTTTTGAGCCTAAGAGCTAGCTATCAGACAAACCCGGACTTACAATTTGGGGGCATTGGGCAGGGCACTTTGCACTCATGAACTATATGACCTTTGGATATAGAGAACTGGAGACACAAAACACAACATAGAGAAAACTTAGGCTATGTTTGGCCCCAACTCTGAAAATTTTTTATTTTCTGTTTTCAAGAATGTGAACAGAAAAAAGTTTTTGGTTTTCTAAAAACGAAAACTCGTTTGGCACATATAAAATTGAAAACAGTTTTCAAAAACACAAAATAATGAAAACTTGTTTGGTGTAAATTTGTTTTTCATTTTCATTTTTTTTTTTTAAATGTATCACTACAGGTTGGCCAAGTCATAACATTGGCACATAATTTGCATTTTTTTCTTGCTCTAACAATAGTCATATCCAAATAATTGGTAATTTAAATTGTGCAATCAATCAAAATAAGGGAAATGAATGATCTGCTGGGAGCGGAAATCCCATGAACTGGTGATAGTGCTTATAGATTATGTCACAAAAAAAAAAAAAAAATCCGAATATATATCCATTAACATAAAGAGAAGAATCTGTACCTTGAGATCTGTCTGGATTGATCTCAAAAATCACGAATTGTAGAACACTGCTCGATCCCTTCAATCCTTCTACCATATTCCCCAATACCAGAACGTGAAGAGAGAGTGGCTCTCTATGTGCTCTCTTTGATAGACGGCTGCCTCTAGGGTTTAGAGAAAATATTTCGTCTTAACCTAGTGGCTGCTCAACATGGCATATATATAGGCTACGGTAGGGACCCGAAGGCAAATAAGTTTCGAGCTCCTAATGTAAATATTAAAACCTATTTACATTAATTATAATTCATTCCACTAAAGAATTATAATTGCACTCCCTAGCTTATTCGAAATTAAATTTCGAGCTTTTTGTTATTAAATACTTATTAATCTCCCCACGTTAAGATTACAGATACCCGTTGATTAAATTAACTTACTGACAATTTTATTTAATCAACATCTGCTAATCTCCTTGAGACCTTCCACTTAACTTATTTGATATGTCGGATACAAAATCCACCTGCAGGGTTTGACATAATCAAAACTTATAAGTATCCTCAATGGGGTATCACTAATCCCTATACCAGGACGTGGATTCCGTTAATAATTAATATTCACCATACAATTAATGCAGTTATCCAACTCATCGAGATTATTGACCTATGAAGATCCCACTCTTTATGAATCAAAATAACTAACAATAAATGTATGTGTCCATTAATTATTTCGGGATTAAGAGTATAAGTATTCATAATAACCAAGAGGTATTAATTATTTTATGTGTCAGTATAAAATAATTACCTCAATATGGTCCCATTTAATACACACAAGTGTACTAGCACAAGAAGTTGGAACTAAACTGTTAATGTATATATTTACATTTACTATTTACTGTATACAGTACATATACCATATACTGTCTCTTGCCTATATAAGGCTTTATTGTACATTGAAACTCTCAATACATTGTTTATACTTTTCTCACTTTCTACATGGTATCAGAGCAAGGTACCTAGGAATCCTAACCTACCACCACTGCCCCACCATCGCCTCAGTCACCACCACTGTCCCACCGCCGCCTCAGTCACCACCACTGCACCACCGCCGGACCTCAGTCATCAACATCCGTCACCGTCGACCTCATCCAATCTGTCCAAGCATAAAACTCCATCTTCCAGCCATCCAAACCCCTCAAATAGCCATTCAAAAGACTCATTTTTTCCCGATTTACAAAACCCCGCCGAAAACAGCCTCAAAATGGCCATCACGTGCCGTCACTTGCCATCGCTATTGGCGCTCGTCAGATCTACTCGCACCGCGCCATCCACGCGCCTCAGCCATTTCCTGTGTCGCTGACGTCAGCTGACGTCAGCTGACGTCAGCCCTACTCCTCTTAGCCACGTCAGCCCTAGCCACATTTCAGCCACATCAACCTATTAAGCCACCTCATCAGCCACGTGGACTTGCCACGTCAGCTCCAGCCACATCAGCAACCCGACCCGGATCCAGCCCCGACCCTACAGTCCGTTGACCCGACCCGGTTTGACCAGTTGACCGTTGACCCAAAAAAAAAAGCCTTTCCAGCATTTTTCGCCGTCCTGAATCCGTTTTTGAGGTCTGTTTTGTCCCATTCAACCTCCTTTAGCTACTTCCAAGTGCCATGGCCGACTTAGATGTTTCTAAACCCATTCCAACAACTCTCAATGGTCATAATTACTTTATCTGAGCTCATGCTATGTCACTCTACCTTAAAGGGCGTCTCCTTTAGAAATATGTTTCTGGAGAATCGGTTAGACCTGTGCAAGATGAAACAGAGCTTGAGTCCAAGTTCTCTGAGCGCCTTGAAGCTTGGGTTGGTAAAAATAGTCAGATCATGTCATGGTTTCATTGCACCTGTGATCCATCTATTCATTCTCAATTTCCCCGCTTCACGACTGCTAAAGAGATTTGGGATTTTCTGAGATACCGATATTCTACTTCTGATCTCTCTCACCGCTATCAGCTCTTGACCAGTTTTCATCGCTTGCATCAAGCTCCAAGTCAATCTATTGACAGTTTTGCTTCTCAGATGTATGGAATTTGGAATCAGTTAGACAATATCCCTCATTCATGGTCCACTCCGAAAGATGTGGCCCTCTATGACTCTATTCGGGAGGAAGACCACTTGATTCACTTTCTCATGGCTCTTCGAGATGAGTTTGGACCTGTTCGTGCTCAGTTGCTTAATCAGGAACCCTTAACTAGTTTGGACAGTGCTATTTCCAAGCTCATCTCTGACGAGACTCGTCGTGGTCCTCCTCAGTCTCCCTACACTGACTCCGTACTAGTTACCCAACAAACCAGGGGGAATCAGATGGTAAACTTCCATCTGCTGACACAGCCTTTGCTACTCATCATTCCAGACGGGACTCTAGCCAGAAATGGGACTCACGGGACTCTAGCCAGAAATCCTGTCGATATTGTCATGAGACTACACATGCTCTTCTTAATTGCCCAGTCAGAATCTTTAAGTTTTGTCGCAAAAAGGGGCCTGGTCACTATCAGTGGGACTGTCCTCGCAATCCCAATCCTACCACCCAACCACAGTTCACCCGTTCTAGAGGCAACCAATTCCGCAATTCAGGACAAGCCTCCCACTCTACAGTTGCTTCCGCCACAGAGGATTCTTCTGCTCGGGATCCTACAGCTCCTATCACTGTTGCTGATCTAGCATCTCTTCTCCAACAGGTTGTCTCACATTCTGGTACTTCCCTCTCTACTGCCCTCTCTGCTTCACCCTCAGGTAATTCTTCTTGGTTCTTTGATTCTGTCTGTAGCAATCATATGACTTCTGATCCTACTATTTTCTCCACTAAACAATCTACTTCTCATATTCCTGTCATTCACACTGCCGATGGTTCTCAAATGCATGTAAGTCATATAGGACATGTTTCTCATTCCCAACTGTCATTGTCTGACACATATCTCATTCCTAAGCTAACCTTGAACCTTCTTTCTCTGGGTCAACTCTGTGATTTGGGTCTCACTGTTACTTTTTCTCGTTCTGGTTGTATTGTACAGGATCCGCGGAATGGACAGACTCTTGGGATAGGCCGTAAAGTTGGTCGTCTGTTTGAGCTCATCAATCTCCACACCACTTCATCATCACCGCAGATTGCTGCTCCTGCTCATTCTACATCTTCTTTACATTTATGGCATTCTCGTCTTGGACATGTTTCTATTAGTCGTTTAAAGTCTTTAATTTCTACTGGTTGTTTGGGCTCAGTTAGTAATGAACATTTAGATTGCTTATCTTGTCAACTTGCTAAACAACCTGCTTTGCCTTTTAATAATAGTGACTTTATTTCTTCTGCACCTTTGATCTTGTTCACTCTGATATATGGGGTCCTTCTCCCACTTCAACAATGGGTGGATCACGTTATTTTGTGATTTTTATTGATGATTATTCTCGTTATACTTGGCTTTATCTTCTGCGTACTCGTTCTGACCTCAAGCAGGTGTATTATGATTTTGCACGAATGGTCAAAACTCAATTCTCTTGTGATATCAAAGTTTTTTGTGCCGATAATGCCATGGAATATCGAGACTCGGAGTTTCTTTCATTTCTTCGTGCCAGTAGCACTCTTCCCCATCGATATTGTCCAGGCACTTCCCAACAAAATGGGCGTGCTGAACGCAAACATCGTCATCTTTTGGATATTACTCGAGCTCTTCTTATCTCTTCATCCTGTTCAGAGCATCTTTGGGGAGAAGCTGCTCTTACTGCCGCTCATTCCATCAATCGTATTCCTTCCCCCACCACTGGGAACCAATCTCCTTATGAGCGTCTCTATGGTCGTCTTCCTGACTATCAGAATCTTCGAGTTTTTGGTTGTGCTTGTTTTGTTCTTCTTCAGCCACATAAACGAACCAAGTTAGAACCACGAGCTCGTCTTTGCTGTTTTCTGGGTTAAGGGAAAGAACATAAAGGTTATCGTTGTTGGGATCCTTTATCCAAACGTCTTCGTATTTCTCGTCATGTAGTTTTCTGGGAACATAAAATGTTTTCATCCTTTTCCCAATTCCACTTACCTTTTTCTGCTCATCCAGAACCATTCTTCACTAATTCATCTATTTCTTTATTTCCTGATGATTCTCCAACAGGGTCTGATCAACTTACAACTTCTCCTGAGGCGTCTACATTACCTGCGGATCCTGATCCTGACTCAGCAATTCCTCTTGATCCTAACAGTGATCCTCCACTTCGTCGCTCTACCCGGGTAAGGGAACCACCTACTCATCTTCGTGATTTTCATTGTTTTTCTACTATCCTCTCTCATCATGAACCTCAAACATATCATGAAGCTTGTTCTAATCCCTTGTGGCAAGCAACAATGTCTGATGAATTGCAGGCTTTTCACAACACTCATACTTGGGATCCGGTTGATCTTCCCTTGGGTAAATCTGTGGTGGGTTGTAAATGGGTGTACAAAATCAAGACCCGTTCTGATGGTTCCATAGAGCGCTACAAAGCTCGTCTCGTGGCTAGAGGCTTTACTCAGGAGCATGACATTGACTATGAGGAAACATTTGCCCCTGTGGCTCGTATTACCTCAGTCCGCAGCTTGATTGCTATTGCTGCTACTCAACATTGGCAACTGTTTCAAATGGATGTTAAGAATGCTTTCCTTCATGGTGATCTTACTGAAGAAGTTTACATGAGCCCTCCACCTAGATATGATCATCCTCCACACAAGGTCTGTAAACTTCGTCGTGCTATCTATAGGTTGAAACAGGCTCCTCGAGCACGGTTTTCCAAGTTTAGTGCTGTTATTGGAGATTTTGGCTTCACCTCCTGTCCATATGATTCAGCTTTATTTCTTCGTAAGACAGATCGCGGTCTTACACTTCTCCTTCTCTATGTTGATGACATGATTATTACTGGCGATGACCTTGATGGCATTTCAGCTCTCAAATCCTTTCTCCATCAGCATTTTGAGATGAAGGATCTTGGCAATCTCAGTTATTTTCTTGGTCTTAAGATCACATCTGGTTCACATGGTTACTATCTATCTCGAGTCAAGTATGCATCCGATCTTATCACTAGAGCTGGCCTCACTGATGCCAAAACTGTCGCTACTCCTCTTGAGACAAATGCTCGGCTTACTCCTTTTGATGGCAATCTGTTGCCCGATGCCACACTTTATCGTCAACTTTTTGGTAGCCTCATTTATCTTACTGTCACATGCCCAGATCTTGCATATGTTGTTCATCTTGTTAGTCAGTTTATGTCTGCTCCACGCTCCACTCATTTTGCTGCTGTTCTTCGTATCCTGCGCTATGTCAAGGGTACATTGTTTCATGGTCTTCATTTCTCTGCTACCTCTTCTCTGGAATTACGTGCTTACTCGGATGCTGATTGGGCTGGTGATCCAAATGATCGTCGTTCTACCACTGGCTTCTGTTTCTTTCTAGGTGATTCTCTTATCTCCTGGCGCAGCAAGAAGCAAACTGTCATTGCTCGGTCTAGTACTGAAGCTGAATATCGTGCTCTTGCTGACACTACTCAAGAGCTTATCTGGCTTCGTTGGTTACTTGAAGCCATGGGTGTCTCCCATTCCTCTGCCACTACTTTATACTGTGACAATCGAAGTGCTATTCAGATTGCGCACAATGATGTATTTCATGATCGTACTAAACATATTGAAATTGATTGTCACTTTGTTCGTCATCATATTGGCCAAGGAACTGTGCATCTTCTTCCTGTTTCGTCCACGGATCAAATTGCAGATCTTTTCACTAAGGCTCATCCTTTGGGACGCTTTCAGGATCTAATTGACAAACTCAAGCTGGTTTCTCTTCCACCACCTTGAGTTTGAGGGGGGATGTTAATGTATATATTTACATTTACTATTTACTGTATACAGTACATATACCATATACTGTCTCTTGCCTATATAAGGCTTTATTGTACATTGAAACTCTCAATACATTGTTTATACTTTTCTCACTTTCTACATAAACCATTCCCCGTAGTCAAGACAGACCTACTGAAATCATGTGCTACAATCTTACCGATGGTGTGTCCAACTCCATCTCAGATTGTGAACAATAAGCTTATATTCTACAAGAACTGATGATCTGATCTTCTGTGTGTAAGCCGAACTCTACACACCAGATCATCTACTATGTAGAATAAAAGACACACATGCATAACATTAGAAGATAATATAATGCAAACATAGCTCATACATATTCTCATTTAAAATGCAATATCAGAATTCATTAATAAATAAATACTAAGGTCTATTACATAAAAGCATGACTTTTAGTATATATCCCCAACATGATCTCAACATGACATGTAAAATAAGGGAAATGAATGATCTCAACATGTCAACTCGTGTGAATCTCTAACATCCTTTTTAAGTCTAAATTAAGGACAAATGATGCACTGCGGCACTGTGCTACTTTGGGCATTCAGATTATGAATTCATGTGAGTATGGGACCGATTATGATTTATTGAAATGCAACCATCTCAAATTTTTTGTTATTTGTCCATCACTCATGAGCATGGTTGCTATTTTCAATCTGTAATCTACTCATGATGTTGAATTTGTATAAAAAATTAAATTATAACACAACTAGAACAACCATACAATATAGTCCAACATAAAAAATAAAAAAAGATATAGAGTAAAGCATTAAAACTAACAAAATAACCACACCTATGTAACCACACCTATCCTCGCAACTTATGTAACCACGCCTTCTTCCTATCTATAGGTATCCTAACGAACATTTCCCTCTTGTCTGGTTTTGAGATTTCACTAATACCTTCAGGTAAGTGTCATCATCAATGGCATCCATCTCATCAAGATCGAATAGCCATACAATTCCTGAGGGAAAATGGATCATTTGACTTATCTCGTCTCCTTTCAATTGCCAAAATCCTCTCCGTCTTTGCACGTTCAGTTTTAGCCTTTGCCTTTGAAGCCTCAATCAAAGCAAGAAAACAGTCATCCATCTGATTCGATCTTGCCTTCTTTTTGGTTCATCGATCTGGGATTTCAGAGCTTGGTTGTCGATTACTCCCACCTGCATTGGCCATTGCTTCATAATCACCTTGGGTCTCATCAGCCTCATGAAATGCATGGGCTCCAGTAGATGAGCAAGAAATAGATGGATTTCCATGAGTCGCCCCCAATCCACGATTTAAAAACTCTTCCTCCATCTCACTCTCCTCATCTGAGTTGGGTGGGTCTTGGGTGGAGGAGTGGTGGAGCGCTCCTGTTGCTGTTGTCTTATTAAATATAAGACTAAGCAGGTTAAAATGCTCACATCCCTTCTTTCAAAACTGTTTTGCTTCTTTGTGTGCCTAAGGAAATAATATGCAATTAAACTAAGTTTCAGTCAATTAAACATTTCTTGGTAAATTTTGACCTGTCCAAGTTTCCTTTGTTGACTTCTTCAACCAATATGTCGATCAAAATTTTTGTAACATTTTTCGGCCACATATTGGCTTCCTCTTTGTCAGTCATTTCAGAAGCCATCTAAAAGAAAATCTGGACCAAAATCTGAACCAAGAGGAGGCTATAAGCTTATGGGCATATATATAAAATCTCATAAGGGACAAAAAAACAATAAAAGTTCGCACCAAATTTAAAAGTTCGCAACAACCAAAATTTATCAACCAAGTGAACAGCCCATCCCCACACACAACAACCAAGTAAGCAATCTAACAAGGCAAAAACCCAATACACCATAATAAATTCAGGTGTGCACCATATATTGCTTGGGTACAAGTTAGAAAAGGTCAAAATGACCCTAGCTTGCTTAGCCAAGCTACAATGATCCAGTAC
>JAESVK010067080.1:0-10157 GCA_017140935.1 Hamamelis virginiana
ATTACACCATCACCATTATTGAGAAAGACTAAACCACGAAGAAAAATGCAAAACAAAACGAAACAAAAAAAAAAAAAAAAAAAAGTTTAAATTTACAATGAATAATAAATATATATATATATATTCTCTTACCTTCTGAGAAGATCACTGAATGACAAACTGATAAAACATGAAAGGTATATATTAATCCCTTTTTTATTTACTGTTGCTCTTGAATTGCATGTTCCAGGCAAATACATGAAAACTTTCTATAAATAGAAATAAATTTATTTAAAAAAAAACAATAAAATAAAATAAAAATAAAAACAAAGAAAGAAGAATGCTTATTTCAATAGTAATTTATGATAATAAGCTAAATTTGATGTTTGAAAATGTCTGGCATTTCGTGGATGGAATTTCCGTGGAGAGCTCTTTAATGTTCCATGGCCTCAATTGCCATTAGTAGCCGAACCAAATGGAACCTTGACATGAGAGGGTGCATGAAGAGCCCTAGGGTGGGAGGCAAAGTCTTTTTGTTCGACCGGCTTCTTGCTTGGAGGAGGGCAATGGACGTAGGTGCAACCCTTGGGATTTGGTGAAGGACGTTTAATAGGAGGCCTAATGTCAAGAGACTCTGATACGAGCATCCTCCATTCTTCTTTTTCTTCCTCCAGGATTCTACAAGCATTATGTGGTTGAATACTTAGAAGGAAAACTAGTATTAGTTTTACTGCTAAAACAATATTTAGAGACCTCATTCTAATTAATTTGTTGGGCAAGCCAAAGACAAGCTAGATTATACGAAGTTGATGGAGATTATTGCATGGAGGATCTTGCCTGTAATAAACACAAAAAAAAAAAAAAAACTTATCAAAATATATATATATATACATATATATGTGAATCTGTGATGAAACGAAGATGTAAGCTAGGATCACGGGACTATTACCCATAATTTTAGAGAGAGAAAGAGACGGTCTTTAGAGAGAATCTAGAGAAAAACAGAGAAAAAGCAGTGAAGAAGTAAAGATCAGTGAGCTGAAATAAAACTTAGGGTTTTTAATAAAGAGGAGAGCCGAATGACCGGAGACCGGAATGGCCAGTTAAGGATGGGTAACTAATAACGCGGGAGTATGATATTATCATAGTACCTCAACATTCACCGTCTGATTTGATGACCAGGAAGAATAGAATAACGACAATCACATCAGGCCGTTGACTTGAGGACGCATCACAGTACATCAGTGCTGTAGGATCATTGCCTATCGGTTTGCTTGTTCAAGGCGACTGTAAAAAAAGTTAAGGGATGTTAGGTGGCCACGTCACCATTGAGTTGGAGATGTTTCTTCTAACATCTCTAAGAATTAATTTGCTCTTTACGATCACTAGCCACATCAAATGAATGGAACCCTAACATGTGGAGGAGCCATGGCGTGATCAGCAAAGGTTTTCTGGTTGGTGCATGGCGAGCCACCTTGTCCTGGGATGTAGGTGCAGCCATTTGGTGAAGGACGAGTCACTGGACCCCTTGGAAGAGACTGTAATGATAGAACATTATAATCTCCTAATTTCTTCATCCGCCATTCTTCTTCTTCATCATCTAGGATCCTACCAGCATTATTTGGTTTGATACTATAAAGAAAAACTAGAATTAGTATAACAGCTAAAGCAATATTAATATTTAGAGACCTCATTTTAATTAATTTGGTAGGATACGTAGCAAAGACAGATACTTACAAGAATAGATGGGTATTTATAGCTAGCTAGGCACTAATATATATGGACTGGAAATATAAATACGTGTGATTTGAATTATTCATTTTAATCAGTTGGAAGGGTTATTAGGACTTTTGACAGTTAATTGTACGTCCCATGATAATATATAGAATTGAATGGGTGAAAAAAAATTAAAAGAAGGTTTGAATTTGAATAATGAATATGAGAGAATTCGTCGGTCTGTCGAAGTGTCAGTATATACATAAGCGACATAAATCATGAGCATTTGTTGACGCTAGCAGCTGGCATGCCTTTTGTAAAGCATATGGATCTTCCATGCATGCACAATATTGGACAAACCCTAATATCATGAACATAAATCATGAACATCTGTCGTATATACATATATACGCGACATACATCATGAACATGTATTTGTTGACGCTAGCAGCTGGCAACCATTTTGTAAAGCATATGGATCTTCCATGCATGCGCACATGCATATGACAACCCTAACAATGTACACGGTTTAATTAAAGAAAAAGACTCCATCAACCATTTTTAGCATTTTTCTCACTGCAGACGGCATTCATATATTATCCTTCTCAAAGTTCAAAATAATAAAAGCAAAAGGAGCTCAACTTTTCTATTAAATTACTATTTTATAGTCATAACTTCAACAGGTGAAAGAATTAAGTATATAAGTACACTACTAAGGCAGCCTCTTAAGATTACAATACGTATCATTTTTCACGATTCAAATATGCACATAATTTACATTAAAAATAAATAAAAAATTTACCCAAAAATTCTTGAGTTTGAAACCCTAGCCCATGAACTCTAATTTATACCATGAGGTTTATAAGTTTTCAAGATTCCAAATACCTTAATTAATGTGTGCCGTTGGATCATAGAATAAAAAATTAATTGATTGCATGGTTAATTTGGTATAAAATATGATTGATCCCGTAAAATTCTATGTTATAATTAATAATTAATTGATTGATTAACTTGTCTTTTTAAATTGTTGTGCATGCATTAATAGATTCTTTTTCTATCTCATTATTCAAACTAGCTTCTACATCAATTAGTGCTCTTGTAACCTGATCGATGACGTGCATGTGTGTCCCAATCTAGTAAGCATGCATGTGAAGAATGAAGATCATAAGAAACTATAGGATACATATTTTGAAAAACCGACCGTTGGATTACATATACACTTGTTGTGGATGTCACGACTGCCAAAAATCACAGTGATCCGATGTAGGCATCTCAAAAATACAGACTGTAAAAAATTCTGACCTCTGAAAACTGTTACAATTTTTCTCAGTGACATATATGAGAAACCGACCATTGGATCACTGTGATTTTTGGCTTACCTGATTTACATATGCATAGTATCTAATCCAACGGTATGTTTTTAAAATATGCATTCCATAATCACCTATGTACTTCATGATGATGTGCTATATATATACACACACATACCTTTTGAGAAGATCACTAAATGATGAACTGATAAAATATCAAAGGTATACATTAATCCCTTTTTTATTTATTCTTGCTCTTGAATGGCATGTTCAAGGCAAATACATGCAAACTTTCTATCAACTGCAATAAATTTATTTTTAAAATAAAACAAAATAAAAACAAAGAAAGAAAAATGTGTTATTTCAATATTAATTTATAATAATAAGCTAAATTTGATGTTTGAGCATTTCGTCAATGGAATTTCCGTGCAGAACTCTTTAATGTTTCATGGCCTCAGTTGCCAATACAATAAATGCTTCTCAAAGCTGATTTGTAATGAATACAATAGCACAATAATTTCTCAAGAGATCAAATAGATATAGCACAAGAGATTTTGTCAATAAGAAGAAAGAATATTGAATGCTTGAGAGTAATGGATGTCAAGACAAAAGATTAATAAACTAGATTTTTTGATAAATGAGAGCCAACCTTCAATATATAGAGAACAAGCCTCCAAATGACCGTTTGAAACCCTTAGAGTTGGATTAGAAAGGTTTAGGATGGTTGGAGATCATTTATTGCTCAAAAGGCTATAAGAAGAAATAGTCGTTTTGAAGTTGCAGAACCGTTAGTCGATTAGGACAAGCTTATTAGTCGAGTAATAAGGCTTTTTCAAAAGCATTTTTCATTCCCCGGCTCGGTTAGTCGACTAGTACGAGGTGATTAGTCGACTAGCTAGTTAAAAAGATGTTTGAACAATTTCTGGGTTTGTTAGTCGACTAGGACAGTGAGTGTTAGTCGACTACCAACTTAAAATATATTTGGAAAATCTGATCCGGGATCAATTAGTCAACTAGCCAAGGGCGATTAGTCGACTAGCAAAGTTGCAACCAAAACATGGCTTCTGACATTTCATTAGTCGACTAGCAAAAGAAGATTAGCCGACTAAGAAACCATTAATCGACTAGTCAAGGGTGATTAGTCAACTAACTTAGAATTTCACAAAACACTGCTTATTCGCTTCTATTAATCGACTAAAACTAAGTGGTTAGCCGACTAAGGAAGTTGCAAAAGCAATAATTCAAAATTTCTAAGTCAAAATCAACATCAAACACTTTGACAAGTTAACTAAGTATTCTAAAACATTTTTGGTCAATTTTGAAAGCAATTTTAAGCATGAATGCTAATGCACAATGAGATGTAAAATATTTTCTCTTGAGCTTTACACAATTGATAATGAGAGAAGCCTTACAAAGAGTTTCTAGAGTACTTGTAGATCAACTTGACTTCAATTTGCCTTCATAAGCTTGAGCATGTCTTCAAGTTGGTCTTCAAGGGTTGAACATCTTTGAATTGCTTTGACACTTTGAAGTTTTGATCACTATGAGCTTTGATTTGAATGATGAGCACTTGGAATGCTTGATGAATGTTAATGAAGACTCCAAAGAGAATCTATGGAGACACAACACTCAACCACTTGTTAGAAGAAATGTATGGTTTAGTTATCATCAAAATAAGGTCAAGGTTGATGCTGTTATTCGCATAGGGAACTGGAACTGGCCTGTTACAAATTCCCTTGTTCTTCTTGAGCTCAGACAGATTCAGATGGGGATGCCAACTCCCTTTGTGGAAGTTGGGGATAAAGTGATCTGGAAAGAGTCTAATAATGGTCTTTTCTCAATACCTTCTGCTTGGAACAAGATCAGAGGTCGTCTCCCTAAAGTGGACTGGTACAGTTGTATTTGGTTCTCTCTAGCCATCAAAAGGCACAGTTTTATTCTTTGGTTGGGTATTAAGAACAGGCTTTCTACAATGGATAAATTGTTACGTTGGGGTATTGTTAATGATGCAACCTGTGTTTTCTGTAGGAGTGATATGGAAACTAGAAATCATTTGTTCTTTCAATGCAGTTTCACAGCTAAGATCTGGCAGTCAATTCTTCTCCTCAGCAACATCAAGCGGACTCCTAGAGTGTGGGCAAATGAGCTTATATGGGCAATTTCAACTTCAAAGCATAATAAGCTTCCTTCAACGGTCAAAAAGCTGAGTTGGGCGGCTACTATCTATCATATCTGGAGAGAGAAAAACCGGCGAGTGCATGAAAATTCTTACTCACCTCCTACTACTATCATTCATAGTATAAAATTTGATGTTAAAAGTAGGGTTTTGAGTGTTAGGAATGTTGAGGATAACCATAGGAACCGTGTGCTTTGTGATAACTGGGGAATTTCTACAGATATCCTCAGTAGAGGTTCTTCTTTGTAATTTGCTTTTTGGTTGCTTGTGCCCGGGCTGTGGGCGTTTGTGCTTATTTCTTTGGTTGCTGGTGCCTGGGCTGTGGGCTGTTTGGTGCTGTGTTGTTCTGCTTTAGTTCTTTTGGTTTCTGTCTGGTTTTTTAGGCAGGTTTTTCTGGTTTTAGTCCCTTTTTAGGGGAGGTTCTGTCCGTTTTTCCGTGGGTTTTGTGGCCTCGGTTTCTTTGTTCGTTAGGGCTTTGCCCTTTTTGGATTAATAAATTCTTGCTTATCCAAAAAAAAAAAAAAAAGGTCAAGGACCTTAGGGCTAACAGTTTTATGTAGTAAATTTGGATGTTATACTTTGCATAGAAGCTTGTTGACATAGAAAACTTTTACTGAATATATTCTCATACCAAAAAGAATAAAAGAAAGATGGACACACAATAATTTTTCCATAACTAAATACCATCACTGCATTGATGGTCTCAATAATTTATAAAAAGCAAAACCAAGTTTTTTTTTTTTTTTTTCAAGTTTAGCTTTTTAAAAATTTAATGTTTTGTTGATTTTAGGACTTTCATGATTTATGATTAAAATTGATCGAGTTTATAATCATATCTAAATTATAGCACTAATGTTGCTTTGAAATTATACCACTATATTTATTTTTATATTGGAAATATGAAATAGAAGCAACTAATTTGATATTTTATAGTAATTAAATGTTTGAAAAATTATATTTTATCTAACTATAATTAGAATTTGAAATTGAAAGAAATTTAGTTTAATTAATAATATTTTTACTCTATTTAGTAGAAGTTCTTATTAACAAAATTTTATTGATGAAATTCAGTGAGATTATGTTTGACAGATTGAGTTAGAATTAAAAATAAATTAATATTTATAAATAATTTTAATTCAATTTTTTTAGAAAGCCTATTTATTGTGATGGGTGGATTTTTAACAAACAATATCTATTTATGTATTTTTATAATTTTATAGAGATATTTTGATCAATCCAAAGATTTTTCCTGATCTCTCTCTCTCTCTCTCTCTCTATCTCTCTCTCAACCACTCATGTATTGAACTTAGATTTAGATTAATTTGGTCTAAACCAGATAAACTAATCAATTTTATATTGAACCGGCACCAACCGAGAGGTTAGACCGGTTTTATATGACTAATATGGTCATTAAAATTTTTAAAATTTTGAAGGCATACTTATCAATAGTGGATCAAAGCACTAGCCGGTCGGACCTACAGAGAATGGGTGAACCGGAAAATGTAAATTACTGAAACCTTTTTTCTACAATTAAAGGACATGTTTGTGTTCAATTTGAAAATATGCTTCTCTAAGTTAGAGCTGGTAGATTAAAATTCAAAAATACTATACAATCAGAAACTTTAACCCGAAATTAAAAACCACCCTGATGTGTCATGCTTTGAGTGGTGTATGAAAAAGATAGAATCTATTTGAGAGAAAGACTAAACCACTCAAAGCATGACACATCATGGTAGTTTTTAATTTCAGGTTAAAGTTTTTAGTTGTATAGCATTTTTGATTGGAATTAACCCTTGGAAATCCTTACCATTTGTAGGGGAAAAACCCATACTGCAATGATCTCTTAACGCAATTAGCAGCCATTTCATTCTTCAATCTACATAATATTGGTCTCTTCATCTAAAGGCAAGGGACATGTCGGTTGGATTACATACCCTTCTTAATGCATATCATGCCTATCAAAAATCATATTAATCGGACACCAATAGACATTCGATCTATTCATGCCATAAAGTAGTAACATTTCTGGCATGAATAGATCGAATGTGATGATTATATAGAAAAAATTGAATATTGTAAAATATTCACTCAAAGCATGAATAGATCAATTTTTTTATTGAATATTAAAATTCAAAAATGCTTTGATCTATTCACTCGAAGCATGAATAGATCAATTTTTTACTGAAAATTGTAAAATATCTAACTTGAATATTCAACACCCGGACGATGCCCAGGTGTGAAAAAAATTGATCATAGAGGCTATTGAAAAAATATAAAAATTTTACAAAGAATTTTATTAATTTTTAATTTTATTATTATTTAATAAATTATTTTTTCATAATTTTTTTTCAATTTTATACAAAAAAAAAAAAGACACGGTAATTGAAACTTAGAACAGATTTGATCCAGAAAAGCGTACACAGTTCCCGTGTAATTAAGAGTCACAAATCCATGCAATTTTCAAATCAACATTAATATCAAAGCAAACAATCATAGTGTAAACCAAAAATAAGACACAAACCCAAGCTGTAAAATAAAATGAAATAAGAATCAAAAGCAATTAAGAGTAATTAATATCATAATAGGAATTATTTGACCTATTATCATTTGAGCTTATACTCATTTTCACAAAGTCCATGGACAACAATAAATAAATTAAAAGTAATTAAGAGCATCTCCAATGCATTCATGTTATTTAAGGTGCCGATGCCAAAATTCGACACCCCAAATAGCACCAAAATAATATATATAGTCCGTTATCCTATCATGAAGATTGCACCAAAATAATGTTGATGGTTGTTATGGTGAAGGCGTGCTGAACTGATACTCTCTTCAATGCATTGTAAACATGATCTAATTAGCTTCATACAGACTCCAAAACTGTCTGAGGCACTTCTCTCATTCAAGGCACCAAAAGACAACTCTTGGAGATCTCATGAGCCCTTATTCTTCCCACCTCTTTGTTTTTTCCTTCAAATATGATGATTATATTCCCTAGAAAAATGACAAAAAAAAAAAAAATACAACTCAGCCAACATGACCATTCAGAGAAACTAAAGACTAAATAAATACCTTCCACCTTCTTTGATTAGTTGCTAAGAAAATAGAGGGAAAAGAAAAAAAACTGAAGATTTAAGGAATGCTAGTAATTATATGTGAGTTCATCGATTCTAATCTTTAAATCAGTTTAATGACCTACCTAAACTTGAGAACAGTTGGTTTCACCATGCTTTGAACTACATATGAATTAGTTATCCAATTAAAATACTTTGTATCATACTAAAAGTCTCCTACACAACATTCATTTCAAAATCAGACTTCAAAATAATATTAAAATTCTTTCCCAAAGTCCTAAATTTCAATAATATTTTTTTTTTCATACATTGTGGCCCATTAGTTTTGAATTTTCTCAGATGGTGATTGAAAAAGTATGTAATAAAGTGCTATATGAATGAATGAACTCAAAGTAACCCAAATCTACTGTGTGATCAAGCCCAAATAATTTTTTTTAAAAAAAATCTATGGCAATTCTCTACTTAAAGTACGTGGTATATGATATCATTTGGGTTTGAATAGTCCAAGTTGCAAACCACAAACTTGAATAGTCCAACAACCCTATGAAATCCGATACATTGTTCAAGATGCCAAGTAAATAAAACCAAATATTGATCCAGGTTGTTGAAGTATTTGATGAAATTTGAAACATTTTTCAATTAAATTAACCCATGATGAATCATGCTGATTACTACCGCACCGTATCCACCAAATTACTTATTGTCAGTTTGCGCTTGCAAAAAAGTTGTTGAAACTAAGGCCCACGTGAGGCCCCTACTCACAAACATCTCTCTGTCTCTCCCTCTCCCTCTCTCTTTCGTGGGTTGAGAGTTTGAACGTATGGGGGAGGAGGATAGTGGGCATTTACAGACCTGTTTTCAGTAAGCTTGATTGCCTGACCCTCCTTTTAGGCGCGTGGCCCACAGGCCCCCTTCCATGTATTTGTTAAAAAATAACATGGGATAGAATTGTCTACGATTTTCTCTTCTTATGTGTTGGTGAATCACCTTCCATTTTTCTAACCAAAAAATTGTCCTTGAGGAGGATAGTTTAGTTAGTCATTTGGGCATTAGACAAGTTCCTGTAAACTCTGGATCCATATATATCAAGTAAGATTAAATATTCGAGTTTACTGTTCATCTCAAGCAAGTTCCCATTGAGCTACCCTTCGTATAAGCTTAAAACATTTATCTTGTAGAAAGGAAAATGTATCATTAGGCCACAAGCGACAGTACCCAAAACAATCTTGTTAAAATGATTTTATTATTTTTTTTAACCAAATAATAAAGATTAATGTACTTTTATGTATTTAAATTCGAAATATCTGCTCTAACTGTGAGAATATATACTTACTACAAATCGCCAACATAATTTCGAATTATAATTTCGCCCAAAACAAAAAAAAAAACAAAAAACAAAAAACAAAGTCGTCATTCCAGAGAAGTGTCAAGTATGTCTTTCTCTCTCTTCTCATTTTGCTCTAGCATTTTGTCTTTTCTCATTTTCACAAATAACAAAATATGCAAGCCCGGAGGAAATTTTGTTTGGTGTCGCCCAACGGCCCCAACCCAAACCATTTTTAGAGAGAGAAGGAAATTTTTATTATTTTTTTTTTCCTTTAGGGTGTTGGCAAACAAAGGTGAGTGATTTTTCAAAGAACCCTCAACCAAATTTTTATTTTTTACATTTTATTTCTTTTGTCGATGATGTTGTGGCTGTGAAAATCTAACCAGATTTATGTATATCCACGATTGTATTCTTCAAAGAACCCTCAAACCATATCTCTTATTTATACCCCTTTCTCTCACATGCCTTGCATAATCTTACTAAGGTTTTAGTTCCAGATAATAAATCCTGCTGGATGGTGCAAGAAAGGAAAAAGTTTTAGCAGGCCAACGAAAATAAACCAAGCTGGGTTGAGC
>JAESVK010067081.1:6559-18442 GCA_017140935.1 Hamamelis virginiana
AGACGAGCTTTGTAACGCTCGATTGAACCATCAGAACGGGTCTTGATTTTGTAAACCCATTTACAACCCACAATTGATTTTCCACGAGGAAAGTCAACCAAATCCCAAGTATGAGTGGTATGAAAAGCCTGTAATTCTTCAGCCATTGCTTGTTGCCACAGAGGATTAGAGCGAGCCTCATTATAGGTCTGTGGTTCATGATGAGAGAGAATAGTGGAAAAACAATGAAAATCACGAAGAAGGATAGATGGTTCCCTTACCCGAGTAGACCGACGAATGGGTGGATCAATGACAGTGTCAGAAGTGGAGGCATGGTCAATGGTGGAGTCTGAGACAGGAGCAGGATCAGGGGCAGGAAGGACATCAGTAGTGGCGGAGAGTGGTACCGTGGCAGGATCCGTAGACAAAAGAGGCACCTCAGGAGCAGCCGTAGAAAGTTCGAGACCTGTATCAGCATCATCAGGAAATAATGGAATTGAGGAATTAGTAAAGAAAGACTGTGTGTGAGGAACAGGTAAGTGGAATTTGGAGAGTGATGAAAATATTTTGTGCTCCCAGAATACAACATGACGAGAGACACGAAAACGTTTGGAGATGGGATCCCAACACCTATAACCTTTATGTTCTATACCATAGCCCAAGAAGCAACAGAGACGAGAGCGAGGTTCCAACTTAGTACGCTCATGAGGTTGTAGAAGAACAAAACAAGCACACCCAAAAACCCTGAGATGATTATAAGACGGAGAATGACCATATAGACGCTCATAAGGAGAAATATTACTAATGACAGAAGAAGGAACACGATTGATTGTATATGCAGCAGTTAGGACGGCTTCTCCCCAGAAATTCTCACGACAAAAAAAAGAAATGAGAAGTGCTCGAACTGTATCCAAGAGATGTCGATGTTTACGTTCAGTACGCCCATTTTGTTGAGAGGTGCCAGGGCAAGAGCGATGGGGAATAGTGCCATTAGTACGAAGAAAAGTGAGAAAATCTGAGTCTCGATACTCCATGGCATTATCTGCACGAAAGACTTTGATAGAACAAGAAAATTGAGTTTTGATTATTTGTGCAAAATCATAATAAATCTGTTTAAGTTCAGAGCGATTACGCATGAGATATAGCCAAGTGTAGCGAGAATAGTCATCGATAAAGATCACAAAGTATTTTGATCCCCCCATGGTCGGAACAGGAGAAGGACCCCAAATATCAGAGTAAACTAAATCAAAAGGTGCAGAAGAAGTAGAAGTACTATGAGGAAATGGTAAGGCAGGTTGTTTTGCAAGTTGGCAAGATAAACAGTCTAAATGGTCATGACTAACAGAACCTAAAGAGCCACTAGAAATTAAAGACCGTAAACGACCAACCGATATATGCCCAAGACGAGAGTGCCATAAATGGAGTGAGAAAGTAGAAGGAGCTGGAGCAGCAATCTGAGGAGCTGGAGAAGAGGTGTGAAGACTGATGAGCTCAAACAGGCGACCAACTTTACGACCAGTCCCAAGAGTCTGTCCGGTCTGAGGATCCTGCACAATACAACCAGAACGAGAAAAAGTAACAGTAAGACCCATGTCACAAAGTTGACCCACAGAAATAAGATTAAGAGTGAGTTTGGGTATGAGATATGTATCAGAAAGAGATATATAAGAGTGAGAAACTTGTCCTGTATGGCTTACTTGCATGTGGGAACCATCGGCAGTATGAATGGGTGGAATATGAGAAGAAGAATGTTGGGTAGAAAAAATAGTAGGATCAGAGGTCATATGATTGCTACATGCAGAATCAAAGAACCAAGAGGAGTTACCTGTCGTAGTAGCAGAGAGAGCAGGAGAGAAAGAAATACCAGAATATGAGATAACCTTCTTGAGAAAAGATTCAAGGTCAGCAATGGTAATAGGTGAATCAGGATCTCGAGCACATAAAGTCTCGGTTGCAGAGGCAGTGGCAGAATAAGAGGCATGTACAGGATACCTGGAGATGGCCATGATGCTCAAAGCTCAGCTATAGGAGCAGTATCTCGAAAAATGGAGTCCAAAAATGGAATCAGGAGGCCGAAAAACTGTAGGAAGGACAGTGTCTGAAAAATGGTGATCCGGCCCGAAAAATGGCTGAACTGGCTGCAAAGTGCAGTGTAGAAGCAGAATCTCATAAAATGGACCTCAAAAATGGATTTAGGACGTCGAAATTAGTGGGGAAGGGGTCTTCCGGGCTGACGCGTGGCACATGGGAGTGCTGACACGTGGCAGTAGCTGAGAGGACACGTGGCAGTCGCAGTAGCTGAGAGGACACGTGGCAGTGGCTGAGAGATCACGTGGCACTATGAGGCTGAAGTGGAGTTGCTGACGTGGCAGTCAACGAGTCAACATCTGAGGAGGTTGATGACGTGGCAGTCAACGAGTCAACATCTGGGTCGGGTCGGGTTGATACTGGGCCGGGCCGAAACCGGGTCTGGTCAATGTTGGATCGGGTCGGGTCAAAGCCGGGTCGGGTTGGATGACGTGGCAGTCAACGGGTTGGATGACGTGGCGCTGATGGGGCGCTGACGAGGAGAGAGGAACTAGGGCTGACGTCAGCGGCGCGGAATTGGTTGGCCGCGCGTGAAGGCGCGTGAAGAGAGCGCTGCAAGTAGATCTGACGCGCGGTGGAAGAAGTGGTGCGTGGGGGCGCGTGAGGGTATTTTTGGCTGATTTTTGTGGGGTTTTGTAGATCGGAGAGAAACGAGTATTTTAAGTGATAGGTTGATAGTTTTGGATTACTGGGAGGTCAAGTTTTGGTGTTGGACAGGTTCGAGAGAAAGGATTTGCCGGATTTTGAGGCCGTGACGGCAGTTGGTGGCTGTGTTCGGCGGTGGGGCAGTGATGGTAGGCTGGTCTGCAATGGAACAATGGTGGTAAGCAATGGAACAGTGGTGGTAGGTTGGATTTTCTAAGTATCTAGCTCTGATACCATGTTGAATGAGAGAAAAATAGAAACTCTGTATTAAGAATTGTAACCTAATCAATGTACAAAAAGAGCCTTATATAGGCTAGACCCTATACAAAATATGGAAACTATACAGTAATTAGAAACTGGTAAATAGTAACTACTATATACATTAACACAGAAGTACACAAAAAATAACTATGTAACTTCACACTTGCATGAAAGAACCACAACCAATATTATTGAGAGCATAGCAGATGTCAACCAATTTAGGGATAAGATACTGGTGTTCACAACACTAGCATTGTTTTTCCTCTATCTAAATACCATCCTAAAAAACAAAAAAAAACAAAAAAACAAAAAATACAATATTCATTCAAACATGTCTTGAAATAGATTGAGGTTGATCAATTGGAGTAACCTCAACATTGTCGTCTTCTTTTTCCTCTATTGGGGTTTTAGTTGTAGTTGATTCTTTAGTTCTTGATTTGGGTTCAACATCTTGATCGTCTAATAAATTAGAGGCAGGCTGCTGGTTTGAATCTTTAAATTATTTCAAATCCTTATTTTCATCCAAAGTTGTTTGCAGAACGCTCAATATATTTCTGGTCAAGTGTTTGGGGGAGAGGAGACTGGAGTGGAGAGGAGAGGAGAAAGAGGAGAGAGACCGACAAAGGGATATGGGTATTCTGATTTTGGCGTCAGAGAGTAGAGAGAAAATGTGAATTTATTGGTAACTTTTCTATGTTTAATCTTGGCCGTTTTTAATTCAACGATCATTAAACATCAACCGCATATAATCCAAACACGGCCGGCCTTAGCATATCAGTTCTGTATATATATATATTTCAATAAGCCACTCTTATATTGTAGTGGACTATTATGATGCATGTAATAATGACATGGCCTGATTATGTGGGTTTCTTAAGAAGGTCTAGATCGTCTGGTGAGTTCTAGACAATAAACGAATAAAATCTCTCTTTCTATCACTGTTGTGTTTTTTTTCTTTTTTTTTCTTTTTTTTTTCTTATTTATTTATTTATTTTTTGCTTCCCTTTGTGGTACTGAGCTATCTCTTCTATCAATGCTTTTTAATCTTTCAAACATTTTATTAAGTTTTAAATTTATATTTCTTTTTTTAAAAAATAAAATTCAATCGAATCTTTGATAGGTAAAAAATTTCTAAAAGCTAGAAAAAGCCTATTATCATTGAAAATTAAAGCTGTTTATGGGGATTGATGAATTAGTTAGTCTGGGTGCTTATGTTTCAAGAAGTTGTTAAATTAACACCTCAAGTTTGACTCCGTCTGTAACGCCAGCCACATGCTAGTTCAGTTTTTTAAGATGTAAAGTGGGCAGTAGCTAGCTTTATTTATATCCGAAGATTAGTTAAGTTGAAAATTCAAATACCTCATAATAATGATATCACGAAAACCCTAGCTATCAGGGACAACGGCTTGTGATTTTTGTAAATTTTCTAAAACCAATAAAAGAAAATAAAGTTAAGTTAAAATTAAAAAAAAAAAAATTAATTGCTATTTGGGGTAGTGGCTTTAGTGATATCGCTGTCCCCAACAGCAGCAACAATTAGTTTGGACCTATTATTGAAAACTCTGTTGATAATTGATCTGACAAAAAATTCTCATCTTCTCATGTCGAAGCCCTAAACAAATATGATTACTTAATTCTTTTTTTATTATTATTTTAATTAATCCTATGTTTTGAATTTTAATCTCAAAACGATTATTTTTAAATTATTTTAATCTCGTGTTTACCATATAGTTAGAATATTCCATTTTTAAAAAACTTATAATATTCTTAAAACAATTAGAATAAAAATTAAAATAAATATTTAAATATCAAGTATGCCCCTTGTTAATCCATGACCCAACTATTTAGCTTATTCACTAATTTTCTCATAAGCCCACTAACAAGCTACTCATGAGCCCAAACAGACTGCTCAAACGAGCACAAATTCCAAACTTGAATAGCATATACCTTGATTATAGTTATGGTCAATCATAACCAAACTTAACCATATGTAACAAGTATTACCATATATATATGCACTACAAGAACCACAGTGGTAGAATTAATTTATAGGGTCTCTCACTCTCTGAGCATCTTGGGTGGAGAAACTCTGCTCCAACACTGCATGAGAGGGAGGAGCATGCTTGTCATAGCATAAAACATGCAGAAGATTAATAACTTACTTGTCCTTTTGGTTAGAAAAAACTATACAAGGAACTGTATAAATCATCAATTGGATTATATGAATACCCAATCCAATGCAGATGTGAAGATCAATGGACAATTCTATTTGTCCTCCATTTTTATCCTCCATTTTTGTCCTTCCTAGCATATTTGGCCAACTTGGAATAGCTATTTCGAGAAACCGACAGTTGGATTTAATGCTCCACTTATACGTATCATGAATGCGAAAAATCACATTGATCCAACGGTCAGTTTTTCAATAAATAGACTGTGACGGTTTTTTACAATTTTTTCATTATTGTTTACAATTATTTTCAAAATTGCAAAAACCAACCATCGGATCAATATTTTTTTTTGCATCAAATCCAACGGTCGATTTCTCGAAATAGCTATTCCAAGTTGGTTAGATACACTAGAGAGGACAAAGAGGGAGGACAAAAGGAAAGGATGAATGGAATTTTCCTTAAATAAATAACCACATTACTCATACCCTAAATACTTTTGAATGTATTTTGAATTAGTTTGGGTTAATCCACTTACTTGTCATAAAACCCAACCCCAATCTGAAAGATGGATCAGTTGGGTTCAAATTAAGGTTTTATTTATTTATTTTTTTGTCGCCAAACAATATAAACCTACCCTTAACCCTAAATCCCCTATTATTTATTAAGGGACATGTTACATGGCCAATATTTATTACAATGTTTTTGCAAAAAATATATTTGGGAGTAAAATTTTGAGAAACCTATCGTTGGATTAAATACCATCCTTATGAATGTCATGTATATATACCATAAATCAAGTCGATCAAACGCGAGCAGCTATTCGATTCATAACTCACATTTCTAATCAACAAAAAATCCCACATTGATGGATGATGTAGCTCCTAATTTCTGATCGACTTGATTTTTTGCATTAATTAATTCTTAATTAGTTATGTACATTTGATATTATATAATACCTTATCACACTATGTAAATAACATACAAATAAAAAAAAAAAAAAAAAACAAAAAAAAAAAAAAAAAAACAAAAACCCTTACTTTAAAGCATTGAAGCATAAAGTTTTTGAGATTTTCAAATTCTTATGACAATGAGAAAGCAAGAAACATGCGGGCAACTTTAGTCAATGCGACTTTTTTAGGTATATAATTAAGTGCCAAAAATTGATAAATATATATAGGGATTAAGGAAAAAGACAATACATAGTATTAATATTAATTAATGATATCAATGCAGTTCCCATTTATTACTGTTTACCATTAAAATAACTGCCCAATGAAATCTGGACACGTGGCAAAATATTTTTAACAAGATACAGTCTCAGTTTTTTGAGCCAATGAGGAAAGGCATATAATGAAATGCTTTGCACTAGATTAATATACCAAAGTAACTGCCTATAACCGCCAGTTTAGTGGTGAGTTTTCTATTTAAAAATTAAATAGCAGTTATCAGATCATGGATTTAAAATAAGAACATTTAATCGTTCAAATAGAAGATCAGCAGTGATGTTGGGCAGGTGTCAATCCGTAATTGGTGTGAAGACGGTTAAGCAGTTTTTCTTTCAAGCCAATCATATTGAAGCAAAGCTTTCTCACGAAGCAAGATATGAAGATTTCAATTGGATCACAGAGGCTTATGACACTTGTCAACACCTAATTGGACACGAATGGAAAGCAGTTACCCTTCAAGTCTATAAATAGATGAGGAACTCTCCATGCAAATGGTCCACGACCTCACAAGACACACGTCTTTATGCATATCTTTACCTTACCTCTCCTCACCTCAATGTATCTTTTAACTTAGAATTTCTTTTCTCATCCCATACTCTCTTTCCTTTCGTCTAAGATCTCTCTCCCTTATCTCTCTATCCTTTTCGTCTAAGATCTCTCTCCCTCTCTCTTCTATCCTCATCTGTCTGATTGCTTCGAAGGACTTTAACAGAAGTGTATAATTGCTGTACCAGAAATGGAGGTAATAATATGATTATGTGGTTTCTTCGAAACATTTTATTTATTGCTTTACTTGTTACATTTCGAGTTATTTATAATTATTTTGCCTTATTTGATTAATTAAAAGTCCTCTTCATTGAGACAAAGCTGAATTCTCACAATTGCCTGATTATAATATTTTGGCTCGATTAACTTCGAACCAATCTTTTACCTTGAAACGGTGTAAGGTCAACCTTTCTGGCACGCCCCCCACTTCAAACCATTTGTGTGCAGTTGTCACCTTGAAGATTTCTTAAGCGAACAATTACTTTCATTATAACGAAAACTACACAAACAATATCATTCGTAAGGGGCATTGATTTACAAAATTAATGGAGCTAGCACTCTGTAAAATGCTTCCTATGAGTAACCAATTCATATTGTATTATATGATATGCTCTATCATTTGATGAATTTTGATGTCGTCAATAATTGGGTAATTTATCTACAATAACCACCATATATTAGTCTATAAGACCCGAATATTAGAATGACCTATTAATGTGACCAATTATAACCATTCATCCCCATCAAGTCGTTTATTCAAATGATTCCTATCTTTATTCCAGTTTTGCATGATTCTACAGTTGGATTAGATGTTCCTCTCATTTATATCATATTTGTTAAATATTAAATTGATGGGAGAGTAAGAGCTACTTCATCATCCATAAATGTAACTTTATAGATCAAATGATTACTTGGGTATATATTTTGGCACCTAAGATATACATAAGAATGACATCTAATTTAACGGTAAATTTATTGAAATACAAATGCTACGTTGAGTTTTACAAAACGTAAGCAATAATATGAGTACAAAGAATCTAATATACATGCGCATAGATACTAATATAAGGTGCTATACAAATATATTATGTTAAGTTGACCAAGCCGAAACCCAATTTTAGATCAGTTTGAGATTTTTATTCCCTTTGCCCGAGTGCAAGAAATTCAGCCCCATTTTCAAGAAGTTAAGCAGAAGGAATCCCAATATTCAAGAACTTGAGACTAACTTCGGACTTCAAATTCAGCCCGGCTGCAACCTGTGACTTTTCCCTCTTACAAGATGAAGCATGTGTAACCTAATGGTCCATTTGGGCCCCTACCACAGACCAAAAAATTATAACTAAATTAGATGGTTTTGTAAGTTGAAGGAAATTAAAGATTACAAAATTTAAGTAAATCAATAAGAAGGGAAGTGTAACACTAATAGCTAGCTTGATTAAATCATCTTTAACTATATATATATAAGTTAATTTGCTTTCTTAGATGTTCTTTACCCTTAAAAGATTTGATGAAACGTTAAAATATTACATCCAGATTCTCTTTTGGTGTATTCAAGGAGCTCAGTAAGCTAATTAGATGGTGGATTTCAACACTAAATTATTTATTTTAATATCATATGGACATGACTAGATTATGAAGGTATTTATATTTACCAAACCAAGATACACTCTGTTTCAGTTGACAATCGGAAAAAAACTGATATGATGACTAGTCCCATGAGAAAATTTTAAAAAGTCGATCTTAAGATCCGCTTTCTTCTAAGATCTAAGTACCAAGACAAATATTTTGGCAACAGAATTAGAACTCCGACGATGATGACAATGACTTCGGCGTCTTGGATGATACTACCAGCCTACTCCACGATCAGTTCAAACTCATTTTTGTCTTAGAATATTGGTGTTTATCCGTGCATAATCACTTTCCATTTTAAAATTTATTTCAAATAAATTTCATCCCACTTTTTAAGGGACATGTTAGCTCATTTTATGGAAATGCATCCGTTTTAATTGGGATTGCATATATCACGAGAAATTCTGCCCTACATATAAAAAGGGCATTTTTGTCTGCAAACTATAATTAAGGACCTATCGGGTTTGATCTTCTTTTTTTTTTTAAAATATAACAATAAAAACATATAAAAAAAAAAAAAAAAAAAAAACACCTATAACTAAACAATCCTTAATTTTAATGATATTGTCTTATTTCTTTTATCTCTATTTCTATCAATATTGTCAATATCCGACCCATACCTAGATGGTTACACCCCCACTTGCTAGGCGCTAGAGGGACTAGTGAATAGTGAACATTTTTAATCAATGGAACTCGCATTGACCCAGGGTCAATGACTTCATTTCCAAGACTTTGCAACTTTTATTCCCCTTTTCCTTAAAACTTTAATTATCATACACAAATTCTATTTTACCCCTGGTGGGCTATGATCCTTCGCCCGATAGTCATTTGAAAGTTTCTTAAGGACTTTTATCAATCATACCATTCAACTTTTGACATAGCAATGCATAATTATTCGATACGTGGAGTAATATGTATACATTTCTTCAATTATAAAATGCACTCTACATAAACTTGTGTAAAGTGATTTCTATAAAATTACTTTTAGAATATATTTTCAAAAATTCATTGTTAAATTAGATAAACTGCTATCGAATCTTATATTTGCGAAAAATCACAATATAAAATACAAATTTTTAGATCTTAAATTTTAAATTCTAGTATGATTTCTTGAATTTTAGATGTTTGGAAGCTAGAAGATGTGAAAAGTTTAGGGTACATTTGTATTTACATTTTCTAAAATCATTTTCGGAAACTATCTTCACATATCTCTTTAGAATATGTTTAAACCATATCTTCATATTTTAAAATTTTCATATATAGTAGAAGTAATTGTGGCAAAAGTTGACGCTTTATAATTAACTTTTGTCACAATCAATTCTAATGTAAAAATTTTCTCAACCATCCTATTACAATTCAAGTTGTCTAAAAGTGATTATCACTTTATCTCTTATGACCCGTTTGCATGAACTTTTCTTAAAATCACTTTTGAAACTTAAAATTATACTTGATTTAAAAAGATAGAATGATAATCACTTCTAAACATAATTCTAAATAGATATGTGAAGAGATATATAATGGTAAGTAAAATTTTCATACCAAAGTTATTGCCACAAAAGTTAAGGATCTGAAACTTTTGCAACAATCACTTTTAGTATAAAAATTTTGATGTATGAATGCATAGTTTGAACATAAATCTAAATAGATATGTATGTGAAGAGATATCTTAGACAAGTGGAATTTTGAACTCTTACTTTTAAGTAAAGCTAATTAGAACGGACCCTTAATTTATTTTGAGTTGTTTGATTGTCAAGAAAATAGAAGTCATTAAAAGCCCTATTGTTTAGTAAATTTTGGGGATCGAAAGTGGCAGCTTGCTGGCTTGCCCTCAGGCTGCCCTTCCTGTTCTACCCAAAAAAAAAAAAACCATTTATTACAGCAAAAGTATTCCCTTGTTTCATTGTTAAAGATTTTATTGTAGTTAATTGTAAACTATATATAGTAACCAACAACTTTAGATTTCTTTGCATTCATACCATGATACTCAGATCATTGCATAGACAATCTTACAACATCGCATAATTTAACTAAACTCTAATCATCCTCAATGTGTAGCAATTTCCACATAGAGGACAAAACTCTAATTGTTTGGAGTAAATAGAGTCAAGCCCACGATGGAAACAATATATGGTGCAGATTTTGGCTGATCCGGATTTTTATAGAAGAAATATCGCAGTCGTCATGGGCAGAACTAAGATTTTTTCTCAAGGGAGGCCAAAATTTTAATGTAAGAGTATTATTTTTTAATATGAAAATGACGTAAAATAACCATTTCAACACTGTGATTATTACCAAAAAAAATGTGAGTGAAAAACATAGGATTATTGCTAAAAAAAACTTTATCCTTTAGTGCTCAAGTCAAGACAACAAATGAAAACCTTTAGATCCCCTCAACCATTATGTGGAAGCATCTCAGCCATTGATATAGGTGATCAATAGATGTTGATCAAAAGGGTCATCAACAGCAAATCCAAATCCCCATTCCTATCCATTAATGGATCGGAATAAATGTTAATAAATGGTGATAAAAATGAGAATGGTGAAAGGGATAGTTTTGAAATGTTAGAGCATGCCCAACTGGAGCCAGCCAAGTTGGTGGGAGGAAAGATATCACTAGATTTTAAATCGCGCTAAAACGTACATATGAGCATTATGTTCCCTTTGATTGCGTAAAATGGAGGAAAAAATAAAAATCATAACTCAATGGAAGAAATCATTGCCAAACCATTTGATCTCTTGTTTCATTGGCATCAGGAATCACATAAAACAAACAAATTAGAGGGAATTAACCAGTACAACCATAAGACTCCATTGGCGAAAATGAGAGAATATATATGTCATAGAAGCAAAACCAAAGCTACACGGATATGACAGAGCACAGAGTCTGTATGAAAGTGAGCATGAGTAATACAACTGCAGCAATAATAGAGACAACTTTCCATGGAGTGTTGAAATAGTCACGTTTCAAAGTTGCCTTCCATCTGGGCCAAGGGGTCTTACAGTATGCATTCAGATCTTTGCAAAGCCCTGAGAAATAAAAGTTTGGAGGAATGAGAAACTCTTTGCCGATATTGTTGAGTAGTGTCGAGACGTCTTCACTACAGCCTAGCCTGCTTGTTATAACTCCGTAGTGGATGAGTAAATCCACATCCTTGGAAGTGTTAATCAAGTCATCTAATAGGGTCATGTAGTGAATGATAATGTTATCGCCTAGACAGTGACATTGCTCGAAGGCAATCAAATTTCGGAACAAAGTTTCTGTCATGTCGTCTATCACCAAATGTGGAATTTCTAGGACTCCATCAGTGAATTTTATGTCTAGTAAAGAGCAGTTTGTCACC
>JAESVK010067085.1:3260-21041 GCA_017140935.1 Hamamelis virginiana
TAATAATAATAATAATAATAATAATAATAATAATAATAATAATAATACAGTGAAAAAATGGTGATATTTTGAAGAACAAAAAAGTAATAATTTTTTGTCATTTTTCAAAAACTGACCGTTGGATTACTGTGATTTTTGGAAGACATGATGTACACAAGAAGGGCCTGATCTTATCAATCCTCATATATATACATATTCAGAACTTCTAATATCAGGTGCTCTTGTAGAGCCACTTGCGATGAAAATTTTGAAAAACTGACTTTTAAATTAGATGCTCCTATCATGTGTATGTCATGTTTGCCAAAAATCACAGTGATCCAATGGTTGGTTTTTGAAAAATGTAAATTTGAAAAACTATGGCTTTTTTGTTCTTTAAAATGTTATTATTTTTTAGCAGACAGTTTTCTCAAAAACCAACCGTTGGATCACTGTAATTTTTGGCAAGCATAACATACATTATAGGAGTATCTAATCCAACGGTCAGTTTTCCAAAATTTCCTAAAGTGAATACAATTTCAATGGGCAAATAGTTGAACTTCCTAGACTGTGTTTAGACTTCACATATAAAGCATTGAATTCAAGTCAATAAGATTACTCATTTCATTGCACAGAAAAGGCTTATACTTGATACATCCAAACTTAATACATGATACGTTTCAGATGAACAGTTGAAAAGCATTACATATATATACATGGGCATAATTTTACAACTAATTACACACAACATTAATTCACAATTCATATTTTACTCCTGACTGCGGGAATCTAACGTTTCCTCTTTCTAACGGTTCAATATTCCAATCTGGGGATTTTGTTGTAAAGTTGTTGGTGCTCTAAGTAGTGGATGAAATGCTGCGTCTCTCCATGTCATAAACCCACCAACCATCAACATTAAGGTTGGTAAAATAGACACAATTACTCCCGCACCATCCGACTAATTTATTGGCAGACACCGCAATACAACAATTCACCCCGACAAACATTGTTCTATTCCCAAGCGTCTCCATCTTAACCCATGTGAGTCTAGCCATATTTAGCCCAAAAGCCTCCAAGTCATCTGCAACATTAACTGATTTTGTAGAGATTAAGAAAACTAGTAAGATTTCCCCATTTGATTCAACTAAATATTCTCGAAAATGCTTAGAGGGTATAGAAGGAACAGCCCTCATTGGACCCAAAGTAGTGATTCTAGGATGAGAATCAGTGTCATTGTCTTCTATAACGGCAAGTGTACCCTGCCAACTCAAAGCATATACCTTCCCTTTAAACCCAATGGCATTACTAAATTGCATGAACTGTTTTTGCTCTTGTGGTGATTGATTTGAAGCATGAGGATTGTTGAGCTGTGTCTAGCTTGTGAGGTATGGTAGGGGCCTCGAGGAGCTGCTTTCCTTTGGTGGAGCTGGTTTGCACGTTGGGGAGCTAAGGATACCCCGGTGTGGGGTCTGCCAAAAACCCTCCGACGATTTAGTTAGTAGGAATATTAAAATCAGAATTGAGTTAAGTAAGATTGAATGAGTTGGAGCTGTTCTCTTCTTACCGGAACTTAAGATCCCCCTCCTCTTGCCCTCTTCTTGATATATATATACCAAGAAGAGAGGAGGTTCCTTACCTCGGGATTAGGTCTGCCGCCCTGATGGACTGAAGCCTCCCCTGTCCTGAAGAAGGTCCCATCGTCCCCCCTTTGATGGGGGCGGCTCCCTTCATCTTAAATGCCCCTCAGGTCGGTTAGTAAAGATCTTGGCTAAAGACAGGGGAGGGTGAAGGTTCTGCTGCTTCTCCAGCGCTCATGGGAGCATCTTTGCTCCTAGCCGCCTTCTAGATACAGCTTCCAGCCGTTTAATTCAGTCCTTTGAGGACCTGCGCAGCTCCACCTAGTGTCTCTACTCATTAATGGTCATTAATATCATTAATGACCATTTTCATAGGCGGCAAAAAACGTGGGCGATGAGACCTCTTGTCCCTCTACTGGACAAGACGTGGGCGGGCCGCCCTTGGAGCTAGTTCTCTGATAACTGGCACGTGGTAGTGGGGTCCACCACTTCCTTTGAGAAGGGAAAAGCGCCCCGAGTTTAGTTAGGATCGAACGGGGAGGAGCCACGTGGTCGTCTTCATGGGACTCGTCTGGGTAACCAAATGGACGTGCGAATTTGGGCTCCCACATTGCCCCCCTTTTCCTTTTCCCGCCCAAACGAAGTGGAGGGAGGGAATAGGAAAAGCTGGAGCCTTTAAATATCGTCTCTTCTCCACTTTTCATAGCAGTTTTTTCTTTCTCAAAGGTAGCCATCTCCCAGCGCTTGTTTTCGTCTACGAAGTTTACTCAGCGATGGCTTCTGGTTTTTCTATTGAAGAGTTCCGCCGTGACTACGATATCTCGGAGAACGTCACCATTTGGGAGGCGTCGGAGGAGGATATGGTGGCGATGAGATTGGGGGCACCGGACTTTGTCCTCCTGTGCCCTTCCTACTTTGCTGCCGGTTTGCGAGTTCCGTTCCCTCCTTTAATCCGCAGAGTTCTCGCACACTGTCATGTGGCTCCTACTCAGACAAACCCCAACTTCTACAGGATTTTATGCTCTGTTATGGCTCTGAATAAATTGGCTGGGGTGAGCTTAGATTTGTTAGAAATCCTCCACTGCTATTCTTTCAAGAAGGCCGGCAGCAATGATATCTTTTATTTGTCATCCCGCCCTGACTGGGCATTGGTCCATGGCATTCCTTCCCATGAGAAGGAATGGGACAAGGTGTACTTGGCCTTTTCTGGCGACTGGGAGTTTGGATCCGTTCCTGATGCAGAGCGTCTTCATCAGGTCCCTAGGAGATGGGGGGCTCCAGGTAGATAGCAGATACTAGTTATTTTTGTATATATATATATGCGTGTTCTTCCCTTTTTTCTTGTTTTGACCTCGCTGAGATGATCCTTTGTGATTTTTCAGACAAAGAGGCCAAGAGTAGGTATGATCTTAGCGGTCCGCAGTTGGCTGGAGTGTTCAAGGCTTTAAAATACAACCGTCGTGACTGGGAGTTTCTGCTGGAAACTTACCTTAGAGATTGGAAGCTTTCCGGCGTCCCTAAGTCCATCCCCATACCGGCTGTTACCCTTGCCGAGCCAGTCCCACCGCTGCCTACTCCTTCGAAGGGAAAAGAGGTCGAGGAGGAGGAAGGGAGTGACAAGGAGGAAGTGGAAATCATCTCTTCCTCCCCGGCGCCTGTTCCTGGAATAAGCTCTACTTCTGAGGAGTTGGTTTTAACAAAGCCCGATTTGCCTATGCATTTGAGGTTGAGACGTCCCCGTGCGACTCCTGCAGCAGCTCCCCCTTCTTTAAAGAAACAGAAAATTGTTGAAGCCAGCCGGGGCGGCCTGGCCAAGAAGTTCATTTCTAGCAAGCCCAAGATTTCTGTGGCAAAGAGAGGTCCATTAGGGGATTCATCCGCACCCAGGGTTTCTCCTGTGCAAAAGGTAGTTGCCCCCAGTGTGCCCCCAGCTGAAAGGTCTTCTTTTCAACGGGGAGATCCTTTTAGTACTGCTGCCCGATCTTCTGCTCCAGGGCTCTGGAAACCTTCTTTTGTCACCAAAAGGGGAGCTGTCACAGAGGATGACTCAGCTCTTCGGGATAGCCAAGTGTGTTCAGCCATCGTTCGGGGTATTGTGCCCCCAAGGGACGCCCAAGAGCTAAAGGACATTGCAAGCTGTAATTTGATCAATTCTTTTAGTACTTCCGTCGTTTTGGTGAGTTCTTTTTCCTATTTTGTTCCTTTTGAGATTCCGTCTTTCTTTCTGATAGGGTTCTTTTTGGCTTATAGACCTTATTGAAGGCGTCTGAGCTAGGGAGGAGGCTAGAGCAGAAAGAAGAGGATTTGGTAATCTTGGACGAGAAGAATCGGGGCCTATCCGAGCTGGTGGCAAATAATTCGAAAAAGTACCAAGAGGCTCAAAGCTCGGCCATGACAGCAAAAATTGAATTGGAGAGAGTGAAGGGAACCATGCTCCCCCTCAAAGAGGAGCTCCTTGTGAAGAATGGACTGATTGAAGAGCTCCAAAAGACTCTGGAGGGAGAGAGAAGAGAGAAGGAGAACCTCGTCATTCGTATGAATCAAGAGAAGAAGAAGGAACTGATTTCTTGTGAGATAAGCTTCAAGTCCAGCTGGAAGGGTTTGTTCGGGAAGCGTATGATGAGGCGTACGCCTTAGGCCTTGCAGAAGGTCATGAAGGTCAGGGAGCTAGTCAACCGGCTACCCCAGTACTTCCAGAGGCTGATCCTGAATTTAGGGAGGATGCCCCCGCTCCTGTTTCTGAGAAGGTTTCTATCCCTGGCGAGACTTCAGTTGTTGGTGGGTTCGAAGGAGCTGGGAAGGATGTTGAGAGTGAGGTTCCTGAGGCTGTGGTCACTGGCGGGCCTTCCGAAAGTGTGGCTGTGGCAGCTGTAGTACCTTCGGAAGGAAGTCTAGTGGAAGAGACCGCAGCAGGGTCTTCTGAGAAACTCCCTTAAGATTTGCCTCCTTTTTTTGCTTCTCTTTAGTTGTTTTTAGTTTTGAAATATATGGAACGTCTTCCCTTTCTTTTTGTATGGACATATGAGATATCTTGGAATGAAATGGCATCTTTCTGCTTCTTTTGCTTGTTTGTGGTTTTTGTGTTGTTTGCTCTCCCTGTTCCTCCCATGTTGCCCCCCTAGCTTAGCACTTGCGAGGCGAGGCGTCGTGAGGGTTAAGATAGTAGTAGGGAGAGTAGAGAAAATATAAACAAAAAATGGACCGTGAAGTGGGGGGAATGCCCCCGGTTGGGAATGCCCCCGGTGGGTTGTTGCCGTTGAAACTGAGGTGGCGAGGGGAGCTCTGGGGCCTGTAGGCTATTTTTGGAGTTAATGTGGAAGAGAGTCCCAATAAGCGAGTTAAGAATCCGCCAGTGTAGAGGAGCTCCTAGATAGCAAAATAAATGCCTAATGCGGCTTAATAGTTGCTGTCTGTACAGGAGGAGCTGTTAGAGGGCATGTGAGGAGTCGTGGAAGATGCCCCGGCGAGCTTTTGCCGTGATCCTGGTAATGAGGAGATCTCCGAGTGAGCAAAATAGATGCCTGATTGGACTTAATAGTTGCTTACTGTTTAGGAGGAGCTGCTGGGGAGTAAAGTGGAAAATACTCCCCTTGAGCTGTTGCCGTGAACCTGACAATGAGGTGGTGCTCCAAGTGAGCAAAATAGATGCCTGATTTGGCTTAATAGTTGCTACTTTTACCGGAGTGGGTAGCTAGTGAGCAAAGGATAGGAGCCTTTTGGAGGCTTAAATAGTGTGCGATCGTGTTAAGGCTGCACGGAGTTGATATCTGTAGTGAAGGAGCTACACGGAGCTAGTTTCCAAATTGCCTGCTATTTATTTTATGTGCCTATATAAGGCTAGCAAATGACTTCATCCAAGGGAAGATAAATGGCAGAAAGACAATGAATAATGGAACTTTACGATAATCTAAATGTTAGTAAAAGAAATCGTAAGTACATATGCAAAAAGGCCTTTTGATTAGATATATTGAAGGGCAAGTTTACAAAAGAGGAACTATTTTTAATAAGGTTTAAGATTAAAACCATTCCAAGGCCGGGGCAAAGGGGTGCCGTCTAGAAAAGCTAAGTGGTATGACCCAACGGCACCCGACTTAGTGATGCGGTAAGGTCCTTCCCAGTTAGGGCCTAACTTACCATGAGCATGGGTTCGTGTGTTTTCAAAAACTTTGCGGAGTACTAGGTCCCCTTCAGAAAAGGAGCTAGCTTTGGTACGGAGGTGTTAATAGCTCTACTGCTGTTGGTGATAATGGTTGAGATGTTGGAGTGCTGTTTCCCGAGATTCGTCAGTGAAGTCTAGTTCGGCCTGTAGGGAGGCATGGTCTAGATTTTGCATTTCAGTTCGAAGAGTGGGCATTCCGATTTTGACAGGGATAACAGCCTCCATGCCATAAGCTAGAGCGAAGGGTGTTTCACCGGTGGCCCGCCGACGTGTTGTCCGGTAGGCCCAGAGGACGCCAGGGAGTTCATCAACCCATTTACCTTTAGCTTCGTCAAGTCGTTTTTTGAGGGAGTCAAGGATGGTTTTGTTCGAGGCCTCTGCTTGGCCATTACCTTGGGGGTATCGTGGAGTGGAGTAAGTCCCTCGAATGTGGAGCTCCTTGTAGAAGTCACGGAGGAGCTGGTTGTCAAACTGGCGGCCGTTATCTGTAACGATGACTTGGGGAATGCCGAATCGGCAGATGATATGTTTCCAAAAGAATGCCTTGACTTCATTTTCTCCAATTCGGCTATTTGGTTCAGCTTCAATCCACTTGGTGAAGTAATCGGTGGCCACGAGCAGGTATTTCTTTTGAGCAGGAGCTGTTGGCAAAGGGTCGACAATGTCCACGCCCCACTGAGAAAATGGCCAAGGAACAATAACGAAGCGCAGGTCGCTGGGTGGTTGGTGAAATAAAGGGGCAAAGCGTTGGCATTTGTCACACTTCTGGACAAAGAGTTGGGCATCACGCTTCATGGAAGGCCAGTAATAGTCGAGGTTTAGTAAGTGATGAGCTAGGGAGCTGCCCTCAGTGTGGCTGCCACAGATCCCTTCATGGGCTTCAGAGAGAACATAAGTGGCTTCGGCAGGGGCAAGGCAGCGTAAGTGTGGTCTGAGATAGGACCGACGGTAAAGAGTTGTGCCAATCATAGTGTACCGTCGTGCACGTTGTTGGATTTTACGTGCGGTGTGAGGATCCGGGGGGAGCTCCTGAGCTGTAAGGTAACGTATGAAGGGAGTGCGCCAATCAGTGGGAGGATCCAGAGGGAGAGTAGCAGGATCGGGAAGGGGAGGTAGAGAGGGTGTCTCTTGATAGGTGATTGGGACTGCCCGTGTGAGGGAAGAGTCAACATGTGAAGAAATGCAAGCGAGGGCATCAGCATGGGCATTATCGTCCCGTTTGATAAGGGAGAAGGTGATAGCCTGGAAAGGGGAGGAAAGTGTTTGGGCTTTAAATAAATAGCGGGCCATGCTCGGGTGGCGTGCCTGGTAATCTCCTGCAAGCTGACTGATAACTAGTTTAGAATCCCTGTAGACCTGAAGGAAGCGGGTCCCTAAAGAAGAAGCCCAGCGGAGGCCAGCCAAGAGGCTTCATACTCAGCTTCATTGTTGGAGAGTGAAAAACCAAATCTCAAAGATTTTTCTGAAATGTCCCCAGAGGGGGAAATCAAAACAAGGCCGGCTCCCGCACCATGCTCGTTAACTGCTCCATCTACATATAGCCGCCAGGCTGCTAGTTCGGGCCTGGGTGGTGGGATATCGAGGTCCACAGGGACTGCAGGAGTGGGAGTTATTGTGATGGTTTGGATATTATCAGGGAGCTGTTCATACTCGACGAGGAAATCAGCTAGAACTTGTCCTTTTAAAGTCGTACGAGGTCGGTATAAGATATGATATTGATCGAGCTCGACAACCCAAGCTACCATACGTCCCGAATTGTTAGGTTGGCGTAGGATTGTTCGGAGTGGCTGGGAGGTCATAACTGCAATGGTATTGGCTTGAAAGTATTGGACCAGACGTCGAGATGCGTGGACGAGGGAAAGGACGAGTTTTTCAATAGGGCTGTACCGTGTTTCAGCGTCAGATAAGGCCCGACTGATGTAGTAAACAGGCAGCTACTCCTGTGGAGTATCATAGACCAAAGCGGAGCTGACCGCAGCGGTAGAAACAACAAGATAGATTGGAAGTACTTCCCCTGGCTCAGGCCGTGAGAGTAAAGGGGGGGAAGCCAAATATCGTTTGAGGTCTTGGAATGCGAGCTCGCAATCTACACCCCACTTGAACTTATCGCCTTTCCTTAATAACTTGAAAAATGCGCGACATCTGTCTGTGGCGCGAGCTATGAAACGGCCAAGGGCGGCGACTTTGCCAGCGAGGCGTTGTATTTCTTTAGGGTTAGTTAGAGATGGAAGGTCTAAGAGAGCTCGGATCTGGGTTGGGCCAGCTTCGATACCGCGATGACTGACAATATAGCCAAGAAATTTGCCGGATGCGACGCCAAAAGTGCACTTGTCAGGGTTAAGCTTCATGTTATAATGGCGAAGTACTTGGAATGCCTCATTGAGATCAGAACAGTGATCGGAGCGATTCTTACTGTTGACTAGCATGTCGTCAACGTAAACTTCAATAGTTTTTCCTATTTGCTCAGAAAACATGATGGTAACTGTTTTCTGGTAAGAAGCTCCTGCATTGCGCAAACCAAAGGGGAGCTTTGTAAAGCAGAAAAGGCCCCGCTCAGTGATGAATGCTGTTTTTTCTTGGTCGTCAGGGTGCATGGGAATTTGATTGTACCCTGAATAGGCGTCCATAAAGCTAAGGAGCTCAAAGCCAGCTGTGGCGTCGACAAGTTGATCGATTTTTGGCAAAGGAAAGCTATCTTTCGGACAAGCTCGGTTGAGGTCGGTGTAATCAATACAGACTCTCCATTTGCCGTTCTTCTTAGGCATGATGACAGTGTTGGAAACCCACTCGGGGAACTGAACTTCTCTGATAATTCCAGCCGCTAGGAGTTGCTGGACCTTGTCATTGATGATACGGTTTTTTTCTGGGGCGAAGTGTCGCTGCTTCTGGCTTGTGAAGTGCGGGGAGAGTCCTGGCATGTCTAGATGAGAGCGGGCAAAGATATCTTGGTTGGCCGCCAGTAACTGTAAAAGGGATGCATTTTCATCAGGTGTAAGAGAGGTCCCAATGCGATATGTGTTGGCAGGTTGAGAGCTATCAGGGACGACTATTTCCGTTTCTTCAATAGTGGTTGTTTTATCATCTTTTATGCGTCCGGAGGATGGCTCCATCTCTTCCCAATCAAGGAGCTCTGGACATTGGGTGTGCTTAGTGGGACTGGTGGGACTGGGGTTCTGTGATTGCTATGGGATGGTGGAGGGATGAATTGCCATGGAATAACATCGTCTGGCAGCAGCTTGGTCGCCTTGGATTTCCATTATCCCGTTGGGGGTGGGGAACTTGAGTTTTTGATGATAAGTGGAGGGCACCGCCTTCATTTTGTGGATCCAAGGTCGTCCAAGAATGATGTTATAAGGTGATGGAGTCTGGACGACTACAAAGTCTTTAAGGATAGTAACAGGTCCGGCAGAGACAGGTAGGACGAGTCGGCCTATGGCAAAGGTGGTCTGGCCGTCGAATCCGACGAGGGGAGTGGAATCTGAAATCACTCTCTTCCGGTAAGCCGAGTCGGCTAACGATGTCTCTGAAGATGATGTTAGTGGAACTACCGTCATCAACCAAGATTCTCTGAACGACACAGTTAGCAACTTTGAGGGAGAGGACTAGAGCATCATCGTGTGGGTTGTCCAGCTGGTTGGTTTCACTTTTCGAGAAGGATATAGTGCCACCTGTGGGAGCTGGGGCTCCGCTGCAAACGCCAAGAGAGATTTGCATGACATGCTGTTTGTGGGCGGCTTTTTTGAAGGATGCCCGCGCAGCGGACTTGGTACATGGCTTTCCACCATGAATTGTAGTTATTATCGCCGTGGGTGCTGGGGGAGCAGAAGGTGGCGGAGCTTGTGGGGGGTCTCGGCGGATGGGGGTGACAAGGTATTTGTCGAGAACGCCTTTTTGAACGAAGAACTCAAGTTCTTTTTTAGCGATTTGCAGTCGTCCGTGTTGTGGCCTTTATCTTTGTGGAAAGAGCAGTATTTGCTTTGATCCCGAAGGGCAGGGTCGCCGCGCATGGGGAGGGGCCATTTAACATATCGTTCTGACTTTATATCCTGTAGGATTTTATAGAGGGGTTGATTGAGGGGAGTGAGGTCATCTTGCTGACTGGGCGCGCCCCCAGTCCTGGGTTTTTTAGGATCGGGCTTTTCTTTTGCTTCGGGAGCTTTAGATGGCTTTCCCTTATTATGGGGAGCTGTCTGAGTCAGGGTAGCGACTTTGGGAGCTGCGGTGGCCATCTCTTCCTCCAGTTTCACGTACTTATCAGCCCGCAGGAGTAGATCACTCATGGAGTTGGGCCTATTTTTAGTCAAAGAGTGGTAAAGGGGGCTAGATACTGTTAACCCCTTGCGGAAAGCAATGGTGGCCATTCGATCGTCGCAGTCCTCTATTTGAAGAGATTCCATTTGAAAGCGATGGATGTAGTCCCTGAGGGATTCGTCGTCAGCTTTCCGGAGATTGAAAAGATAATCTTCATCTTTTTTCCGCTTGCGACTGCAAGTGTATTGAGAGAGGAAGGCTGTGCAGAGTTCCGCAAAATTGTTTATAAAGTTAGATTTCAAACGATGAAACCAAACTAAAGCTTGGCCCTGAAGGCTGGAAGGGAACATGCGACATATGAGGGGTTTATTGCCTTCTTCGAGGGCCATCATCTGGCGGTAATGATACATATGTTCTTCCGGATCTACAGAGCCTTCATACATCGTGAATTTTGGAGGGACAAATTTGCGTGGGAGCTCCGCGGTCATGATTGTTGATGAGAAGGGGGTGTGTACAAGATTATGCATGGTGCGGCGAGTTTGATGTTCTGTTGTCCCTCCCTTGATATTGTCGAGTTGCGATGACAATTCAGCGATCTTTTTGTCAAAGATCCCCTACATCTCTACTCTGAGCTGCTGAGTAGGGTCGAGGGGTGGCAGAGTTGCCGGCTCCTATTTATTCTCCGCTGGGAGGTCGTTCATAGCAGATTGCTCCGCTCGTGAATGGGTGCTACCGGTAGGAGCCTGATGCTGTGCCCGAAGTTCTTGGTTTTCGTCTTCTAACCGCTTCAGTCGGACAGTGTAGTCTTCTTGTTGTTTTGCCATCTGATCCTTCATGTGTTGTAATTGATCCTGTACGTCTTTCATTAGTCCTTCCATGACGGTGTCTTGGTGGTTGCTAGTTGATCACGTGATAACCATTAGTCACCAAGGGATAGTAGTATTGCCCTCTAAGGAAGAGGCCTTCCCACAGACGGCGCCAATGTTGAGCTGTGTCTAGCTTGTGAGGTATGGTAGGGGCCTCGAGGAGCTGCTTTCCTTTGGTGGAGCTGGTTTGCACGTTGGGGAGCTAAGGATACCCCGGTGTGGGGTCTGCCAAAAACCCTCCGACGATCTAGTTAGTAGGAGTATTAAAATTAGAATTGAGTTAAGTAAGATTGAATGAGTTGGAGCTGTTCTCTTCTTACCGGAACTTAAGATCCCCCTCCTCTTGCCCTCTTCTTGATATATATACCAAGAAGAGAGGAGGTTCCTTACCTCGGGATTAGGTCTGCCGCCCTGGTGGACTGAAGCCTCCCCTGTCCTGAAGAAGGTCTCATCGTCTCCCCTTTGATGGGGGCGGCTCCCTTCATCTTAAATGCCCCTCAGGTCGGTTAGTAAAGATCTTGGCTAAAGACAGGGGAGGGTGAAGGTTCTGCTGCTTCTCCAGCGCTCATGGGAGCATCTTTGCTCCTAGCCGCCTTCTAGATACAGCTTCCAGCCGTTTAATTCAGTCCTTTGAGGACCTGTGCAGCTCCACCTAGTGTCTCTACTCATTAATGATCATTAATATCATTAATGACCATTTTCACAGGCGGCAAAGAACGTGGGCGATGAGACCTCTTGGCCCTCTACTGGACAAGACGTGGGCGGGCCGCCCTTGGAGCTAGTTCTCTAATAACCGGCACGTGGTAGTGGGGTCCACCACTTCCTTTGAGAAGGGAAAAGCGCCCCGAGTTTAGTTAGGATCGAACGGGGAGGAGCCACGTGGTCGTCTTCATGGGACTCGTCTGGGTAACCAAATGGACGTGCGAATTTGGGCTCCCACAAGGATCAATGATATTGCAGTCATGTTTTATCCACCCGTGATCTCCTCTTGCAAATCTACAGCACACAAAAGCTGGATTACTAATTCTTGTCAACGCTACCAACATACAAGTGTTTGTGTTGCGAACATAAGGCCACAAGGACAGGACAGCATACTTAAATGGAATACTTGTATCCCATCGAGGTAACGTGCCATGACGGTACCATTCAAGTGGATTCCATAAATAACAGTACGAGGGAGTGGCTCCAATGCCCACGAGTTCACCATAAGAGTAGCCCACAAAATATTTCCAAGGGTATGGGGGCGGCTGCCTCCGACAATACCAGTAGTAGCCTTGGCGAAATGATATGTTAAATATGTGAGGATAAGTACTACTAGTCTTGTTGTGGCCTGCATTGTGATTGTTGTTGGAGAGCTGGAGGCATGGAAATTTTCCAATTGGATCACATCGCTTTGATGATGCTCTCCAGGACGGCAGGACTTGGTGATACCTCCAAAACTAATGTTTTGCATAAGAGTTAATTGTCTCCCAATTAGTCTCCCAATTAAATTCAGAAGTTGTTGGGGAAGATCTGGCCATGGCCTCACACTCCTATCGCCGCCATCTTTGTCTCCTGGAAATTTCTTTTTCGTCATCTTCGTCGTCTTCTTTTGACCCATTTTGATCGAATGTGTGCAAGCTTGCCTGAGCTAGTGTGATCGATTAAGAGAGAGCTAGATCTGATAGTTTCAGCTCAGCAAGGGCGGGACTAAATAATGCACCCATAAACGTGGTCTCCAAGTTATAAAAACTTCAATTATTCCAAATTAAATACACTAAGTAGAATCATACAGGAAATAGAATATTAGATAAGGCATACTGTTGACCTTGGGCTACAAGCTTTCCATCTTATAGAATATTCTTTGGCCTTGGCTTTTAATCTCCTCTTTTTTTTTTTTTTCCTTTGTCAAAAAAGCTTGAATTTTATTCAAAGAAATGATCAACGTACAAAATCAACCTCCAAAAGAGGCAACCACCAACCAGGGGGATTATCCCTCCAAACACTAGCTAACAGACCTACAACCCAGGGCATACTTAGCTAGTGAATCAGCAACCCCATTGTGGGAGCCCAAATTTGCACGCCCATTTGGTTACCCAGACTTGTTCCATACAGACCGCCACGTGGCTCCTCCCCGTTCAGTCCTAACCAGGCTAAAAGCGCCACTTCCTTTTTAAGAGGAGTGATGGACCCCACCACTCTTCACTAGTTACTCATGAACTAGCTCCAAAGGCGGTTAGCCCACGTCGCGTCCAGCAGGGAGACAAGAAGTCTCGTCGCCCACGTTCTCGGCCGCCTGTAAGAATGGTCATTAATGACATTAATGACCATTAATGAGCGGGAGCACCAGGTGGAGCTGCGCAGGTCCTCGAAAGACAAGGTTAACAGCTGGGAAGCCGTATCTAGAAGGCGGTCAGGAGCAGAAATGCTCCCGTGAATGCAAGAGAAGCAGCAGAACCCTCATCTTCTTCCGTCCGTAGTGAAAGATTCTTCACTAACCGACCTAAGAAGCACTCGAGATAAAGGGAACCGCCCCCATCAACCAAGGACGAAGGGACCTTCTCGAGATAAGGGAAGATTCCAGTTCGCCAGGGCGGTGGACCTAAATCCAAGGCAAGGAACCTCCTCTGATTGGTATATATATCAAGAAGAGGAGGAGGAGGAACACACTTGAACTCAGATACTAAGAGAACAGCTCCAATTCACTTTACAGTTATCAATTCAGTTCTGATTTCAATACCTTAACTAACTTGATCGTCGGAGGGTTTTTGGCAGGCCCCACACCGGGGTATCCTGAGCTCCCCAACGTGCAGACCAGCTCCACCAAAGGGAAGTAGCTCCTCGAGGCCCCTTCTGAACCTCACAAGCTACATACAGCTCAACACCCATTACAAGTCCTAGGAATCACTCCTAATTCAACCTTCTGTACACAGATTTGTAAACTCATCCAATCCCTGCAAAGAATTTCAAACTCTTGGTTCAAATATACTCGTTCGACCCAACGCACAATCGCCTTCCATCACCATAAACGAGCATCCCAACCCAATACCAAATTTCAGCCCTCTGTGTAAAGCATATGCTTCAATCATTAAGCAGGCCAGATCAATTTATCTTTTGCTCTACTCCAAGAAATAGGAAGAGAGAGAGTTGTTAGAAAAAAATTATCTAGAATTGGATTATATTGTATCAAACAATTATTTACAGAATAGAACAAATTGTATATCAATTTTGTAAAGTATAAAATTATATATCAATTCTAATAAAGAATAAGAAGTATAAAAAGACTACTTAAATAATAATTCTATCAAACTAGAAAATTATTCAAGTAACAATTAGATAGAAACAGAATGCATAAAATAAATAACATAGAAGTTTTGCAAAATCTGAAGCAGAAAATGGTTTATAAAACTTGATCAAGGCAAGTGTTGTACACTTTGTCCTTAAGACAAAATACGCCACTCCTATAGGTTCTTAGAGTTTGATGGACGTATGCTTCTCAGGATACAATGATCACGTTTGCAGAGGAAGCACTGCAATCTGCAGACACAGTGAACCGGAACAATGCACATCTCATTCTTTAAAAAACGTATGCAGACAATGCAAGATTGAAATGAATTTAATGATTGACTCTGGACTAGTGGCCTATTTACAAACTAATTGGTGCCCCTTTATAAAGTGCAGAAGGGCACCGAATAAGACATGACCTTGTGAAGAGTTGCAAAACCATACACAACTCTTCACCAATGCAGAGTCATGATTGTTCTGAGAAGAGCTGCATACCCATTCTGGGTACTAGGTTGGCCCAAAAAGATAATGGGCTTGATCTAAATGGCCTCACCCCATCCCACCTGACCCGGTTCGGTGCGGGAGCATGTGTGGTTTGGATTAAGCCCAAGTTTGGGTAGGTTGTCTCCCATCACAAAATTTTGGTACCCCTTGGGCCCAACTCATAAGTCCAATGTAAATGTATATAAGTACATAAGCTTCCCACTTTTATTCAATGTAGGACAAAGATAACTATCTCATCTTCAACTACTTTCAAATGGGTGATTTTAAATTAAACTACAATTTCTCATTCAAAATATTAATATTTTGAGCTTATTAATATATATAATACATTAATCTATTTTATCTCTATGAGATGAATGCATTCCAATATGGACCTTTGAAAATTCAGAATTTTTATTACCAAGTTTATATTAAGCTAGAGAATAGAGTAATCTTAGTTTATTTCCCAACAGAACCGAGTAACAAAAAGGGGGGAAAAACAAAAGAAAAAGAAAAGAAAATTTGAGGCCACACTGTTGGATATTGTTTAGACTTAAAGTGATAAAAGGATGTTTTGTTTACAACCTTTCACACACAAATTAATTATATTGGAATACACACAAGAAACATCAATGGAGGAGCAAAGTACATGTGGAAAAGTTGAAAAACAGGGGGCTTGAACTCCAACGGACAGCAGCTGCTGTTCTTGATTTTTTTTTTTTTTTTTTAATTTTTTTCCGTTCTCTAGACTTTTCCACTACAAAAATAAACCCTTAAGAAGAGTAAATCTAAGCCCTACACTTGTCCCCACATAAAGCCATCATAACACAAAACAAAATGACCAAAGTATCCATCAATTATTAACTTAAAACAGAAATAAACATAAAACAGAATACCAAACAGGGCATTAAATAATTTTATTACACACATCAAAACTGGCTTAAAAGAAAAAAATAAAAAAAGCAAAGAATTGCATCAAACTCAAGTCATTAATAAGATTGATATATCATTTTATTGCATCAAAAGGCTGGTACTAGATGCATCTAAACTTAATGGATGATGTGTTACAGATGGACTTACAGAGTCCAGTTGAAAAGAACTGCATATACATGGGCCCAAATTAACAAGTATAGTTACACAATATTTTTCTCCTGACTGCAGGAATCTAACGTTTCCTCTTTCTAATGGTTCAATCCAATCTGGGGATTTTCTTGCAATGTTGTTGGTGCTCCAAGTAATGCATGAAATGCTGCCTCTCTCCATGTCATAAACCCACCAACCATCAACACGGAGGTTGGTAAAATACACACAATTGGCCCTGCAACATCCAACTTCATTGGCAGAGACCAATATACAACAATTCACCCCCACAAACATTGCTCTATCCCCAAGCCTCTCAATCTTAACCCGTGAGGGTCTAGCCAGATTTAGCCTAAAAACCTCTACATCATCTACAACATTAACCGATTTCACAGAGACTAAGAAAACTAGTAAGATATCCCCATTAGATTCAACTAAATATTCTCTAAAATGCTTGGAGGGTACTGAAGGAATAGCCCTCATTGGACCACCCAAAGTTGTGATTCTAAGATGTGAATCAATATCAATTAATGTCTTCTATAACTACTGTTCCCGGTGTAAATGCTACGGTCTCGAGACCTCTGGTGTAAGGTCTTGATGCGCGGGCGTGCCAGGGCTCAAAAGCCCAAAGACCGTGTGAACACGACCTCTAGCACCTTCTAGGCCGAGAATCTAAGAAAAGATCTTAGATGCCTAGTCGGTCACTTTGGAATTAAAATAGGAATCAGGCGATTGACAAGAATCAGAGGTTAATCCTCTTGGGTTCTAGTGTTAACGAATCTAAAAGACTGAGAAATAATGACTTAATGAAAGAAAATAGATTAGAAATAAAAAGATTCATTGACTGAAGTTAAACTAAATGGAATTGAAATGACAAAAGAAATATTTACATTACATGGATGAACTAGATGGGAAATAAACTCCATTGCTAATTGAAATAAAGATTAGACTATGAAATTAGAAATTAAAATCTGCAAATACCAACTAACCGAAGACAAATGATGAACTGCTACTGGAATTACGAAACTGCTACTGGAATGATTGCTAATCTGCTGCGACTAAGAACTGAAAACTTGCCTTGAAGAAGATGAACTGCTACTGGAATGATGAATTACTGCTACTGGAATTAATAAATTTAGACTAATGATCAAAACGAAGAGAAGTTTGCCATGGGCTTTTGGATTGACGTTGTGTGTGTTTTTCTTGCTGCTGCTGCATTATATTTATAGCAGTTTGGGCTGTTAACTGTCGTAGCCCATCTCTTCCATCTTCCTTATTTGATGGCCCATGATCCCATTATGCCCATTTCCAAAAAACTGCTCAGCACTACTTCAGCCCACTTAACCGTTTTGTGCTTCACATCCAGCTGCCACGTGGATAAGTTTCTCCATATTCTAAAAGCTTACATGGCATCATCCTATTCTTTTCTGCATGCCTACGTGGCATTTCTATAATGCCTACATGGCATTTTTTACAGTAAACAACTACAAGTGTACCTTGCAAACTCAAAGCATACACTTTCCCTTTAAATCCAATAGCATTACTAAATTGCATGAACTGTTTTTGTCTTCGTGGTGATTGATTTGAAGCATGGGGATCAATGATGTTGCAGTCTTGTTTTATCCACTCGCGATCTGCTCCTCCAAGTCTATGGAACACAAATGCCGGATGACTAACTCCTGTCAAGACTAGCAACATACAACTCTTGGCGTAATAACAAAATGGCGATGAGGACAGGATGGCGTACTTAAATGGAACACTGGTATCCCATGGAGGGAAAATGTTGTGACGGTACATTTGAACCAGATTCCAGATAAAACAGTCTGATTGCGTGGCTCCAATGCCCAATAGTTCGCCATGAGAGTAGCCCACAAAATATTTCCAAGTGTCTGGGGGCGGCAGCCTCCAATAATACCAATAGTATTCTTGGCGAAATGATATATTAAAGATGTGACGATGAGTCTCGTTGTGGCCTGCACTGTGATTGTTATTGTTGTTGTTGAAGAGCTGCAGGAGGCATGGTGATTTTCCAATTGGAACACATTGCTTTGGTGCTGCTCTCCAGGACTTGGTGATGCCCCCAAAATTAATGTTGTGCATTAGAGTTGATTGTTTCCCTATTAAG
>JAESVK010067088.1:0-12527 GCA_017140935.1 Hamamelis virginiana
ATAGAACTGTGAAGCGTACGCAGAAGAAGTGTAACTGTGAAGGGGGAAGTGGAGTTGGTGTAAAGTATACATACATACATATATATATATATATATATATATATATATATATATATATATATATATATATATATATATATATATATATATATATATATACGTGTAGGCAGTGAGAAACAAAGGACAAATGTTGTAAGAGAGAAGAAAAGTAATCATTTCATTTGGACTCGTGACTCAGTTCAAGCATTTAAGAAACAAAATATAAATATCTTAAGAGAGGGAGATGTTTATGATCTGATACATGCTTTTTAGCTAATTGCAGTGGACCATAATGATGGGATTTTTTTACGGAATCAATGTAATATAAAATATGTGTCGCTATTTTTTAAAATGTAGATCTTGGAAATTTTTTTAAATCGTTGGATAAGGTTTTTTTTTTTTTTTTTTTTTTTTTTGATGTGTATCATGTTTGAAAAAATCTATAGTTACCTAGTGATTAGTTTAAAGAATAATAGAATATGAAAAATTAGTGATGTTATAAAGAAAACATGATGTAAAATTTTTTTAGAAGATCTCTTACAAAATATATCTGCTGGATAGCTGCAATTTATTTATAAATGTGTTTTAAATTTAAGTTGGTGTTATTAGTTAAGGTGAATATTTCTAAACTCGGGTGATTTTTTACATCAGAGAGCTAAAAAAAAATATAAATAATGTACTATGGCTGTAAACTGTAGTGTTTTTTTACATCAGAGAGTTTGAAAAAATATATAAATAAAGTACTATGGTTGTAAACTCTAAGTATCTAAATCCTCTACTTAAACTTGGATTTGTTTGGGTAATGTGGTATGATCTGGATGGTCTGATTTTTACTCAAGTGAAGTGTAGATTATCCAGGTTATATGATATCATTTAAGTAAAAAGTATATCAAAGTAGATGATCTGTATTTAAACTCCAGTGAATTTTTATTGTAAATTTATTACACGTTTAGGTATAAACTATAAATATATTTTTTTTTGTTCCTTGTCAAATTTCTTTGTTAAACTTTTTTTTTTTTTTTTTTGCGCTCTGCACTGATTTAACGTTATCAGTTTTGCAGGATTCTGCAGATCTTTCGTGTATACCTCATCTTATCTAAAATACATTTATAGCCTTGTTTTGGTTCGCTTTTCTTTTGTTTTGATGAATGGAACATAATTTTATTGTTTTTTTGTTTATTGAAATCTGGTTGTTTGTTTCTGTACGGCTCGGTATACTAAATTTTTTGGTTAAAAGACAGGACTGTCCTCTATTTATGTTTTGTTTTGGTTTTAGTATTGAGGTTAGTAAGGTCTTGTTGGTTGTCTATTACAGCTATAGCGGAAGAGGTGCAGGTTTATAGGCATCAATTCAAGATCCTTGAATATTGTGCGTGCTGCAGTTGCAAATGCAAAACTAAATTGACTTTGATATTTTTTTAGCTTCTTCTTGTTGTTGTCTTCTCTCTTGGGTAAGGTATTCACACTACAGGTACTGTTTCGGTCGCCGGTTTGTTCTTCCCGTTCTTGGTAAGTTGTTTCCGTTGTGTTTTTGTTGTTTTCTTACTGTTTTTTGGTGTTATTGTCCGTTCATTTCATTACTTTTACTGCATATATAAATCAATACTGTAAACTTATTAGTTTATTTTTGTTTTGTTTATATTTAGTTCTATTTTGTACAGAAGAAAGGGAAAAGAAAAAAGAAGATATGTTCTTGAGCGTTAATTATTGAAGTATTTATATTTGTTAGGTTGTGTAGGATCTTGAAGATGCGTAGATAATTTGTAATTCATTTTGTTTTCTTAAAAATATATACGCGTGAGATTTTTTTTTAAAAAAAATTACTCTTATGAATTACTATTCGGTGTATAAATTTTTTTTATTTTAGTGAATATGAATATACTTTCTTGTTTTGTTTCTATCTATAATTAATTTGTTATTCTGTAAATATTGTTATTTTCCCATCTTGACAAATTATTCAATTTCATGAGATACTATCTAATGGTTTGTTTTTTAAAAAAGTGGTAGCGATGGAACAATCAGAGGACATAGAAAGGGAGTTACGGCCCTCGAGTTTTTTCAAGGTCATAATAAATGACTTTTCCGAAAAAATGGTAATACTCTGTATTTCTTTTTTCTATTTAATATGGGAATTTAGTTTTTAATTTAGTTTTTCTTTACCTAAACTGAAATAGAAAAGTATTATTTATTATGGGTTTATATTACTGTTCCATTTGATTTGTGGTGAATATAAACATTTGATGTAGTTTTATATGTTTTTTTAGTGCATTCATGAATTTTATTTAATTTGTTTGCAGCTCATACCAATAGCTTTCACAGTGCGGTCAGAGTTACTTAATAATATAGCTGAATACTACTTTCTTAGTACCCATAAAGGAACTTGGCGTGTTGGCGTTCACATCGAAAGTGAAATGAAAGTCTATTTTGCAGATGGGTGGAGTGTTTTTGTAGCCCACCATAAATTGATAGTTAGAGAAATACTTGTGTTTGAACAACTCAGCAATTCTAGTTTCTTTGTTCACGTATATGGTCATAGCGGTTGCGGCAAAGATTTTGATGGATGCACAAAGATAGGGATTAAGGAGGAATTATTAGATGCTCTTTCTGATGATCCTATGACTGAAGAAAACACCAAAAGTGATGACTATTTTTATTTTATATTGATACACTCAATGGAGCTATTAGATGGTTTTGTTAAAAGTATTTATCATTTCTAGCTTTCATGCTCTTGTTTACTATGTTTATTTACAGGGACAGAGATATTTGAATCAAGAGAAGTTATATCTTCTTCATAGTGTAATTTCAGTGCAACACTTAATGCTTCGAATTGTGATCCAAAGAAACCTTATATGGTTTATTTTTGTTTTAATTTGCTATTTAAACAGTTGGTGTCTTCTTTATATTTGCAACAGTTATATATTTTGTTTATATTTGGACAATAGCAACTCACGTTGAGCTATTTTTTTTTTGTTTATAATTTATATTTTAGCATATTCCGATCAGCTTTGTTCGTTCGGCTCATTTGGATACGATAGAGTCAATTCTAGTAGAAGATGCATCTAGCAAAGTTTGGGAATTCAATCTTGACAGAGGGACACGCTACACAAATGGTTCCAAAAGAGTGAAGCTGCAAAAGAATTGGCGAGAATTTGCTGAAGCAAATAATCTCCAAGTTGGTCAAAAGTATATATTTGAGCTTGATCGTACCCATGTCAAGGATGACATTCCCTTACTGAAATTAAAACACTCTGCTGATAATCTTAATAAGTATTTTGTTAAATGGTTCTGTTCTTTTGGTGTACTTGTGAAAGGCAAATCCACATGAACATTGCCTTTTTTTTTTTTTTGATAATGTATATACTCTACGCTTGTATTTTCTGTTCCTTTTTGGTTGATCTTTTTTATCTTTTAATTTCTGTCGATAATGATGTAATCAGGCTTTAATGATGAAAAGTTTATGATACTATATCCTTTTGTTACTTAATGTTAAAGAAATTATAAGATGATATAGATGGGTGTAATATATTTTTATTTCATTAATTTTATTGGATTGAGTGTTTTGTTTGTAAAACTTTTATTGATATAGTATTGTATGTTTTCCAGTATATCATATACTGTTTTATAAAGGAAATAAATTAGTAGCCGAATGGTAATGTTGAAATGCTAATGGCTATAGATGATTTACATGTTGAAAATTATAAATCTATCAATTAATATTTAACTTTATCAGAGGAAATGAAGGTATAATTGTATAGTGACCTAATAGAGAGAAGATTATGATGAGTTGACCATCTGAAAAATATGCTATATTCACTCTACTTTATGGTTGGATATTTTTGGAAAATAGTTGAAGATGAATTAGTAGTAAATAATTATACACCCTATAATAGCAGTCCATAAAAAAAAATATGACAATTGAACAATATACAGAATAATGAAAACTTGATGCCTTTCAAAAAATCGTTAGGATTAGTCATCTTGATTATATAATAGGAGTCATTGATGGGATTTTTTTTATCTCTTTAGCATTTTATTTTTTGTATCCATTAAAATAAACAAGTGACCTTGAAATAATGGTTTACTAAGACTAATTATAGATGAAACGGTTTTTATTGTAAGGAAATCATTAATTTAACCATAATGTAGGGAAGAATTTTTTGAGCCTATTTAATTATATCTGTACGGTTAAATCATTTTTTATTGTTATAGAGAATTTTGGGGATTTGAGTATTTCGGGTTGAACTAACATATAAATTGGTTTCTATTAAAAGTCTAACCATTATATATTGTAATATCTATGCTTTAAAATGTAGATATTTGATTGGCAAGTAACAATTGTTAAATTTATTGTAATAAGGAGTTTTTCACAATAGAGAACTAAAAGAAGTATGAATAAGGTACTATACCTGTAATTTGGTAGATTAAATTGTCTTTTAAAAAGTATTAATAAATGTAATTTTTTTAAAATTTCCTCTATTAGCATAGATAAATATAAAAGAATTTGAAGGAAATTTATTTATGAAAGCTAATTTAGTATTGAATATAATGAAATTTTCTAAGGCCATTCTTACTGACACAGATTAATAGTTTTATTTGAATATAAACTTTCACTGAATATAATAACATTTACTAATTCTAGATGTTTTATTGAAAACTTATAATCAAATGGATTATAATTTGCGAAAGTATGTGGAATTACATTAAACACTGCAGATCGATAGTTGAAATGTTTTTTGATTTTTTGTAGACCTACATTGAATTGCTATGGATAGTTTCTAATTTATAATCACTAAAGTGGTTAATCATTTGTTGCAAAGAAAAGGAATTGATTTTTGAATAACAGAGTCAGATCAATAAATATAAAAAGAATATATATAGACATAGGAAATTAAAATATTGAAAAAACAAATGGAATTGATTCGTTTGGAAGTTTGCAATTGATCGGATTATGGGGAAATTGGTAGATCAGCTTTTGTCCTTATAAGGATTTCCATGGATTGAACTATTTGAAGGTGGATTGTAAACACTTACATAGTTCTAAGCCAATTTTTTTTTTTATCTGTATACGTGAATATTTAAATTTTTTTTTTTGTGTTCATTTTTTGTAGGTTTTTTTTTCGACGATTATGTATCATGATGTAATTTCACATCACACTTATCTTAATATATAAATTTAAGTTACTATGCTGCAAAGTTTGATTAAACTTGATTAGCAAATCATTTAATTGCATATATGTAATGTGCAGATTATTTCGGTGGAGACATTTCCTTTTTCAAACTTCCGCTTAAGTATTTACTTCCTGTTGTTGAGGAAGTCAACATTAACTGTAGCCAATTGTGTGTGCATTTTTATAGAAAATCTACTGGAGTCAATGATCTAAAATGGTAAAAGATAACAAATGATATATAAAATAAGAAAAATACATGTTCTGTGAGTTACGAGATCTTACATCAAGAGTCGATAAAAATACATGTCAACATTTGAATTAAACTGTAGATATCTTACTGAAGCAAAGTACGAGAATACAGGTGAAATTTATATATATTCTCTATTGTTTTGCTCCAAATTAATATAAGCCACGATATTTTTCTCTCATAAAATTGATTTCCTTAGACAGGCTATTGTCCTCAGCAAGTTCTTACATAATTCACAGCAACTTTTAAATCCAATTTACTGGAGCCCCTATAAGAAAACCATATACAGTTATCTTTAATTATGCAGGTGTAAAAAAAAAATTTAGAGCATCTTCCTGCTACAATTCAAAGCATCAGTTTAAATGTAGAAATGTACCCAATAAAATTGGTATCGGGTAATGCGCCCCTGTTGTAATGACCCAAGGTCACCAAGGTGAAGAACTTCTATAGATATATTTCTCGCTTGCGGCATTGTTAACCCTTCACAAAAAACAAAAATAATTTACAAATATAAGTGAACCAGTTATATATAACTTCCTACATTAACAGTAAGTAAAAAGAGTAAAATTGTTTGGCTTTAGTAATTGTTTAGCAGATAAAAGTGTGCCACTGATATTATTTCTTGCTCTAATAATAAATCAAAAGATTAGGGTTACAGAATTTTAAGCAACCATATATATATTTTTTTTAAGCAATACTTTATGCATAGTTGGATTCAGTGATAACTTTCTTCGAGTTTTTTGTGTTCGTTTTAGTTTTCATTTTATTTTATTTCTTAGAAGAAAATCATGCACAATAATATTTAAATGTGGAACTAAAAACACAAATAAAAGAATCATCTTTCCGTAATTGAAACCATTAAATCAAATATAGAAATGAGCATACCAAACCTGAGATCACATCAAAGAGGTCCGTGACTATGCATTTTTTTTCCAAATCTTTTGGTTGTTCAAAGAAATGTTACCCAATTCTGGTGACCAAAGATCAGTAGCGTGAACAGGGGTGATGTATATTTAACTTATTTAATTGAATGTCTGCCAGCTACACAACAAAAAGTAGTTGTTGTTTAATATATCAAAAACAATAAATATACACAGTTCTCAGGACGAAGTTATATAATTTCACATACCAGCAACTCAGGACAAAGTTATATAATTTCACGTACCAACAAGGACTAAGAAGAGTAGAATTCTTTAGCCTTAGTAAGTGAACCAGTGATACTATTTTGGTGTTTAACAATAAATAAGAATATTGGAATTACTCAATTTTAAATCACCAAAGTTATTTTGCAAGCAGTAGTTTAAGCATACTTTGTAAAACTGTTCAGTCTTAATAAAAGTGTAATCGATCACCAAATATAAGTGAACCAGTTATATAATTTTATGCTCTAACAATGACTAAGAAGATTACAATTAGCAAATTCCAAATCATCAAAGATTTTTTCGATAAATAACTTAATTTTTATCCAAAAAAAGTGATTTATTTACACAGTTTTTTGGATTCAGCGATATCTTTCTTAGATCTTTTTGTGTGCCATTGAATTTTCATTTCATTCTGTTCCCTAAAAGGAAGCCATACACAACAGTATTTAAATGTGCAATAAAAATGACAAATTGCAGCACTTTATTTCCGTAAGTAAAAACATTAAATCAAAAGTAGAAATGAACCAACCTAAATTAGTATTAATTCGCTGTGTAGCTGTGGGAAGGTTCGCTTTTTGAGTTCAACTTAGGTAAAAGAGGTCAGTCGCTATGAGTTTTTGTTCGGAATCTTTTGTTTATCTAGAGAAATGTTACTCAGTTCTGGCAAAGAGGTTCGTCACCATGAGTGTTTTTCCCAAATCTTTCGGTTATCTAGAGAAATGTTACCCACTTCTACTAACATAAGTTCATCATCATGAACAACTTCCATAGATACGGTACTTATTTAATTTATTGTTTACTACCTGCACAACAAATAGTAGTTATTGTTTAATATATTTGAAACCATAAATAGACACAGTTGAGAGGATAATCTTAACTATTCGTATTGTTTGAGCTAATTTGATAGCTAAATGAAGCAGTATAACACTATGAAGCATCCACAAGCAATAGTAAAAATTACAGAGATCAAAAGTGGATAAATAAAAAATAAATATTAATATAGTAGGGCGTTTGCAGAGAGTATTATGTCAACTTTGACAAATAGTTAGATAATAAAACATAAGTAATAAAGAATAATGACCTATACACCAAGCATATGTTTCTAAACATGGCAGATATTTGCAGGGATAATTTTTTTTTTTTGTGTTCATATGAGTTTGATGACAGATTCTGACATTAGTCAATATAGTAAGAGAACATATTTTAGTTCCAAATTGAAACATAATCCAAAGAAATAAATTGAATTTAGTGAAAAAAGAATATTATTTTGAATTTATGGGCATAAAAATAATTTATATCATTTAAGAACCATATTCAATAACAAAGAGAATGTAGTTCTTTCACATAAATTTGGGAGTAAAATTAAAAGAGATAACTTAACATTTCAGAGCTAGAAGAAGATATAAATAAATAGATTAGGTTTTGAGGAAATAACTAATTTGAGGATGATGGAAAGAGCATAATTGAATCTATTACAAGGCACGAGAATGCGTTCTCAACTATCAGGAATATTTGAAGGCAGATATATATTTTTTATACTATCATAAATATTTAAAGGGAGTTCATTACACGGTATATATAGCATAAATTAATAAAAAGGGAGTCCATTATACGGGATATAATGGTTGGTATCGTTCGAATATACAGGCAACCACTTTAGCTAATTCATTGTATATTTGTAAACAAAATGATGGCATTAACAAAGAATAGCACCTTTGCATATAATTTTTATGTTTAGGTCGAAAAGCATACTTGCAGTTTTTAATCATTCTTAGTTTTCTTGATGGGGTCAGAGTGTGGTTCATTAACATTTTCTTACCATGATGGACATAGTTTAGCAGATATTTCCTCCCAATCTTCATCAGGGAACCTGTGCAACAACATATATTTCAGTTCAATTTGTCTTATGCTTATCAATTTATATTTGCATATTTTTTGAAAATGGAATGACATGGACCAGTAGCAAATAATTAAGTACCTTATAGTAATAGAGTTCATAAAAAAGAATATGACGATGGAACTACATACAGAATAATGCAAACTTGATCACTTTCAAGTAGATAGGTAGGATTAGCCGTCCCAATTAAATAATAGGAGTCACTGATGGGAATCCTTTGTTCTGCTAGTCCTTTCTTTTCCTCATTCATTAGAATAGACAAGGAATATTGAAGGAATGGTTTGCGTTGAATCTCCATCAGGGAACCTGAGCAAGTACATATCTACATATCTTTTAGTTTAATTTGTCCTATGCTCTTTACTTCAAGCATACATTATCCATTGAATACAGGCCGTAAATTGTATGATTTATACTTAATTAAATAATTATTTTATTTGTATGGTAAGTCCTATGAATAAAGTGGAAGTATTATGTCGTTCAAAGAAAACATTTAGGAAATTTGTTTATACAGTATGCTAATACAAGTAGATACTACATAAATTAAGTTAGATTGTATTAATTTTAGTAAGTGCGGTTTGTAAGGTTCTCTTTTTCTTACAAGCCGAATAATAGAGTTTAATTGAACTAAAATAGAAGGATAAATAAATAACAGGTGTCTTAACAGAGTAATAGTATAAATAATATAGTGTCAATTGTCCTGTGTACATAAACTTAATAGTAAAAGTACATAAAATGCAAAAAAGAAATTACCGTTGCTATAACAAATTATATGAAGATATCCAAGAGAAAGTGTACCAAGTTTTCTTGACCAGGAGAAAATACGAAACAGCAACCAAATTTTATGTACAGATCCAAGAATCCTCATCAACAGCACCTGATTGAGATGTGTAAATCGTTAAATTATGTGTAAATCATTAACTGTTTTTGTAAAGTGAAACAAATTTTATTCATAACAGAAGTTGATAACAAAGGTCGAATTCAATCTGTACGGGACCGAACAGAATTTAAATATTCCAGAAACATATTGATCTAATAAAGTCACTAATCTCAGTAGCAAAAGTTTAAGGGGGTGCAAAAGAAAAATAAATTTAATCTTTAAAAAATAAAAGCAAAGGATAAATAAAATAAAATAGTGGAGATTATAACTGATTGCTGCATAGACTTAAATTGCTGCGTAAGCCATTCATGCCAAAAATCACAGTGATCTAACAGCGAAGTCCCAAAAATGCGACCATGGGAAAAGTGGACAAGATTAAAAATTACTGCTCCTACATTACCGTGCAGGATACAAACAAGTAAAACAGTAAATTTCATATGAAATAACATGGATATAGTTCAACTATAAATCTAATTTGCTAGCTCATGTAAAGAGCAACTTTTGATGAGTTAACAGAAATGAGGAATATATTTGAAGTAAATATAGCACTATAGTATCACAATCTAAGATCCAGGACACGGTGAACAGACAAAAAAAGGGAAAATAAAAAAAGCATTGTAGCAAAACAGAGGTACCATTTCTGGTAAGTCAAAAAAGAGCAAACTCCAGGAGAGAATAGTATACTATACTCCATGGAAGATACAACATATATAAAAATCTCATCACAAAACAAACTGGGGAGAACGGAAATCAGAAAGTAAAAACACGAAACAATAACGGAGTAAAATCAAAAACGATCATCAAATAAAAGTAACCAGTAACAGGAGAAATCAAAAAGTAGCGATAAAAACGAAGATCTCACTAAACGGTATGACAGCGAGACACCTTCATATATATAAAATTGAGGGTTCAATAATATCAAACTGATGGTTAAATAATATCTTCATATATATAAAACTAATGATTACCGAATAAATAAGCTAAAATTACAACATATATATAATTTCCCAGAACAGAGATGTCAGAGAAAAGCAGAACCTCAAGAGCATTAACATTCATAACCTATCCATCAATCTAGGCTTCCACAAGCTAGATGGAGCAAAACACACAAAAAAGAAAAGGAAAAAAAAAAAAACTGATAAAAAGAAAAGAGAGAGACACAGCCAAAAACCTTGATCCCTCTTTTCATTTGCGTCGATCTGCTGTAGTCGAGGGTAACCATGAGAAAAAATCAAAAACAGATTATTCAATAATATCTTCACATATATTAAACTGATTATCGAACAAATAACCTAAGATTACAACATATATAATTTTCCAGAACAAAATGTTACAGAGGAAAACATAACCAAACCACAAATACAGAAATAAAGAACATTGTTAATATTCATCGCCTATCCGTGAACCTCGTAAGCTAAATTTCCAGGCATGATCTGACTAAAAAGTGAAGAGGATGGCATAAAAAGCTTTCCTTTGGAAACAGTATACAAGTAAAAGCACACACTTCTTAATACTGGAAATTCATAGAAAGAGAATCCACGCTGCATGACGCACTTGAATAAGAACAATTTTTAGTAGAATTGAAACTAAATCAGATGCCACACACCATATTGGTCTTTATTGAAACCATCTTTGAACAACTTATTCCAAACAGAGCTTTTTTTGCACAAGGAAAACCGTCATAAACAACTTGACTGAAAAACTGTTGACGCAACGACGCTCGTCAGATGGTGTTTTAGACCCCTTACCTTTGAAAACATGACCCAAGTGGCCACCACAAGCTGCACTTGTAATTTCAGTTCTCCTCCCATCTGGGTCTTGCCTCAGGGAGACCCTTGTAGAAAACAAGCCAACCACAGTCAGAGTTAAATTTGGTGGATGACTTATAGACTGAGAACAGCGCCTTCGACAGAAAGAGTCTGCAATGGAGTCAAGCAGAGAAAGAGACGAATTAGAGAGAAAGAGAGATGGAGAAGAGAATACAAGCCTCAAGAAGCTTCTTCTGCAAGCTACCATCGGATAAGCACAACACCCTGACACACGCTAGCGCACAGCCTGCACAGACGGTCGATTTCACACAGCACCTTTTGTTTCCACTTGCAGGACCGCGGTCGTTTTGTGACCAAACGAAAACCAAATGCCGCGTTTTGAAACCATGAACAGTGACCAAATTGAAATCCTACTTTTTCAATCGATATCGAGAATTGGAGTCGTTTTGCGTGTTAACAGCAGCGGAATTGCAGCCGTTTCGTTCATATGAACAGTGTCAACTCACGGATTCCACTTCTACACTTATAAGGGTTTATAGATATATATATATGTGCGCGCGCGCACAAGTTCATATAAGAGAATAATTTGAACTCTCTGAGTGAACTGTCTCTAATGAAAAGGTCTAGACAAGCGCAGCTTTTGCACATGGATAAAGGCCCCACTTATAAAGTGGTCAACACATTTCCCCTCTTCATCATGCCATCCATTTTCCATCCAAAGATTTTTCAACTTCCATTTTATTACCAAACTTTTTAGGGTTCTAAAATGGCCCAAAGGCCCAAATAGTGGTCCAAATTTTTTTCGCTTGGGCTCAGTAAAAGGCACAGCCTGTCGCTAATTAATTTAGAAGTTAGAACCAAGCCTGGGCTTAATATTTGAAGCTCGGCCTAGCTGAAAGTTTAACCCTAATTAGGTTCTAGATAGGCTGTTAAGCTTAACCCGAAGGTACTAATAAGTTACTACTAAGGTACTAATAACATTTTAAACTTAATGCACGTCAATAATCCTAAGTTTTCGGAATATTAAATGAACGAACCCGATCCAAAGATAATTACGAATGCAAACCTATCACTATTTTTTTTTTTTGACAAAATTGCCCTTCTAACAATCAAGAATTTGAATTTTTGACCAATTTATTTGTACAAAATCTAGGGATGCAACTTGGATTAGATCAGACCATACAGGGATAAATGAGGACCAATCTAAACTAATTCGGATTAGGATTTCTAATCCTAATTGAATTTGGACTGGTTCTGGATCAATCCAAATTGAATTCGGATTTGACCGCGGTTCGTCGTTTTAAAAAAAAAATGAAATAAAAATTGATTTAAAAAATTCTCTAATATTCATTTAATCATAGCTACATAAGGACTTGATTTTTTCCTTG
>JAESVK010067090.1:0-12737 GCA_017140935.1 Hamamelis virginiana
CGATATATATATATATATATATAGAGAGAGAGAGAGAGAGAGAGAGAGGAAGGAGAGGGAGAAATGACTAACCTTCGACTTGGGGATGACCTTAACAGCAACCTGTTGACCCTTAAGCTCTCCCTTCTTAAACTTCGCCGAACACGTGTACCCAAAATGCCCCCTCCCCACCTCTTCCCCAACCTCATACTTACTCGTAAACTGCTTCGAAAACCCGAAACTCCTATCCAACCCCGCCACACCCACACCATCCCCCTCCCCATCCTCCGGTATCGCCGCAGCCTCAACTTTCTTCCCCTGCCGCCGAGCCAACACAGCCTTTATATGCTTCGCCGGCGACGGTGGTGGGAACGGCCTCTTGAAAAACCGCCTCGGTGTAGAGTTCGCACTACGATTCGGCGCCGGAGATTTCTTCGAGAACAGGTAGTGAGCCGGACTCGGACTATAAAACGGAAAGAACGGAGACCGCTTTACCGACTCAGTCTCATCTTTGCCTGCCACATTGACTCCATTGTCGTGATTTGGCGAAGATTTAGGGTTTTGTGAGGTTTCGAGTTCCTCTCTGCTCGCGTACGGGTTAGGTTTTGGAGGTTTTGAGGTGCAGATTCCCATTTTGTACGTGTATCACGATCTGGTACAGAGATTCACGACATTTTTCGAAACATCACTGAATCGAACGGTGATTCTAGGGTTTAGAGTTCGCGGCAACTCTTCTTCAGTTCTTCGGCGCTGGTTTTGGAATCTAGAGAGAGAAACAGATCGGAGAGATTTTATATATATACACACATACATATATGTGTACATATACACGGAGAGAGAGATGCAGCTTCCTTTTTATGTTTGTACGATGGTTTGGAAATGTAACTGTGGAGAGAGAAATGAATAGGAGATTAGATAGAGAGAGAGAGAGCGCAATGATAAAAGCTGGTAGCTTTTTTATGCACTGATAATGTGGATACGAGCGTAGGAGTATGAAGATGATGCAGGCTGTACAATCTTACTGGCCACGTGGCAGCCACATGAATTTTGACCGTCCTTTAAATAAGGGGTAGCGATTGGGTGTGGGTGAATCTAGTGACTTTCGGTGCGCGGTATTATTTGATTGGTTCTGGCATGAAAAGAGGAGAATGAGACGCAGGTGCTCTCGTGTTGTACTTTGATTCGGTTTGTTACCCGCCAGTATCTAGAAGCCATTTTGCCATCTTTTGTAGTTTTACCAGTGGCATGCTTGTTAAGCTTGTACCAAATTTTTTTGAAACTACAACCAACAACAGCTATAACACACGAACTCAACACTGCAACACATATTATATATTTCAATTTTAAAGCATTTATAAATAAAATGGGAAATGCTTAGGGGTTGATTAGCAAATTTAAGAACCTAAACAACTGAGGATAAGCCTATCTGATTTTTATTTAGTACTGTTTGATAAATGCATTTTTTCTGTAGATCATTTTAATCCTTTTCAGAAAATAAGACATAAAAAAAAAATTTTTTAAACCAACTATAAGCTGATTTACATAAAAATCATATAACAAAAGGATATCAGAACTAGCCAGACCCAGTTTTCAAAGTTCCGGCCCTAAGTCCCCAGGATGAGAGAGAATTTAAAAAAAATAAAAGATATAATTAAATTAGATCACAAATTTGATTTACGATCATATACGAATTTATTTTGTAAATTGAGTTTTATTTAATGCGGATCTCACAGTTTATAAGACAGACACGTATTATTACTACTGTAAATTTTAAAAAAAGTTAGATGAGTGACAGTATTAACGACCGGAGTGTAGAAAAAAAAATTTGATTATTGCCAAAATTATTTATAACAAGATTCTGATCTAATTTTGTTGTAATATTTGTCTATTTGCCACTCAAAACCTGCTTTTGGCCATATATTTTGATCACATGAAGTTGAATTTGTGATGACAAGTAAATCCTTGAAATAGTATGATTAAAGATTAATCAACTTTGCATGTATTCATATGAATTGGTCATTTTCTTTTCATATCCTTCATTTTCAAAACTCTTTACAACTTCTTAGTGTGCACTCAATTCTGTGAAACCTGTCACTGTTTGAAGAAAAATGTCACTGACATTGGGTTGGGTTTTTCGGGAAATTTTACGCTAACACCTTTGGCTCAAAAAAGGAAATGTGAAATTTGGTTCTTCCATAGAATTATGGCTCGCATAAGTAAATTAAAAGTAGGAAAGAGAAGGGTGGACAAACTCTAATGGAGTAATACTGTACAAACATAAAATAAATTAACAATAAGAACGTATCACTGAAATGATTCATCCCGATCTAGTTAACATATGCTTATAAATATATGATTATATATCTTATGTAAGCATGAAGCTAATGGATAATTGTGGGATACATATTTTAAAAAATCGATTGTTAGATTAAATATTATTTTTATGAATGTTGTGCCTGCCCCAAAAATTACAGTGGTCCAATATAAACATCTCAAAATATATAGTAGAAAAACTGAGACTGCTGAAAAGCTGTCACAATTTTTTTTAAGAGCATTTCTGAAAAACTAACCATTGAATTACTGTAAAAATATATTTTTTTCTCAAAATATATTATATAATCTAGTTATCAATTTTAAAAAAATATGTTTTTCACAATTATTTACTAGTTTCATGTGTAAGTAAATAAACTTTCCTAACTAAATTAAAAGTAGGAGAGAGAGGGGTGGGCAAACTCAAGTGGAGTAATACTATGCAAAATAATTAAACAACTTAAAATAAATTAACAATAAGGACGTATCAGTGAAATGATTCGTCCCAATCTAGTTAACATATGCTTATATATCTTATGTAAGCACGAAGTTAATGGATAATTGTGAGATACATATTTTAAAAAATCGACCGTTAGATTAAATATTCTTCTTATAAATGTTGTGTCTGTCAAAAATTACGGTGATCCAATATAAACATTTCAAAATATATAACAGAAAAATTGAAACTGCTTTTCAGCTATCACAGTTTTTCTCAACAGTATTTCTGAAAAATTGACTACTATAATTTTTGACTTGTATGATATATATATATATATATATATATATATATTATCTAATCTAACGATTAGTTTTTCAAAACATGTTTTCCACAATTATTTACTAATTTTATGCTTATATAAACTATCATAAACATATGCTGACATGATCATTTATGATTGAAATGATATCCATAGCAACATGTGAATGCTAAAATAAATAAAATTTTAAAATAAGCAATCAATTAACATCATGCACGTAAGCTACTTTTTTTAATGACAAGGTACCTACTTCTGCGAACTGTCCATGTGCACTGCGACCCATTACCTGCAGCAAGTCATTGTACAATTAAGTTCGATCATCCTATTCATTCCTACGTGACAAATCATTAGATTACTTCAACATTACCACTTTCTGTTCACCTGCACCTATTATAATGTACAACCCAATCTTCAAAATCTCTGTTAATAATTAAATAAATAAATCCAAAAACCCAAAGAGAAGAAGAAGGTCCTCAGTATTATATGCTCAGTCAAACATCTGTAATCTGTGATCATGATTTAAAAATAAATACATTTTGAAATTTGAATTATCACTTTTTCTGGCAAAAATCTATTATTAAAATGAATGTGGTGGTAGGGACGATATAAATATACCATCATATTACATTATGAACATATTTTATGGTATTAATTTAATGAGTTTCGCCTTTAATACGTGTTAAATTTATTTATTTATTTCTAATCCACTAATTTGGTTCTGGTAGTGAACATCTAGATCTTAAAAAACAGAGGTCCTGGATTCAAAGCTGATGTTATATATACCAAAAATCAAAGTGATCTAACGGTCGATTTTTCAAAAATATTAGTGAGAATAATTATGACAGTTTTCAGCAGTCAGAGTTTTTGATAATCTATATTTCGAGTTTGACATTGGATTACCGTGATTTTTAACATGTAATGACATCTCCAATTGTTAGTTTTTCAAAATATGTATCTCACAATCATTTATTACCTTCATGCTTAAATAACTTATGTAAGCATACGCTTACTCGACCATGACCATATATATAATGGAGTCAGCATATGCTTATATAATCTTATTTAAGCATGATAATTGTGAGATACATATTTTGAAAAATTGACTGTTAGATTAGATACTATACTTATACATGTCATATATGCCAAAAGTCACGGTGACCTAAAGGTCAATTTCTCATAAATGTCGCTGAAATTGTCACGGTTTTTCATAGTCTATTTTATGAGATTTTGACATTGGATTACCGTGATTTTTGACATGCGCCTAACATCCATAAGAAGAATATTCAAGACAACGGTCAGTTTTTCAAAATACGTATCTTACAATTATTCATTAGCTTTATGCTTATATAAGTATATGCTGACTAGATCGTGACTTTATATATATACTTTAGGTTTGATAAGCTATTGGTGTAAAATTAGGATTAATAAGTTTCCCACAATAATTTGAATCACTTAATTTTACTTTACACACCCTCAAAACTAGAAGCATAAGAAAAATAACATTTTTTTTTTGGCTTATGAAGGGAAGGGGTTGAAAGTTTAACATGTATATTAATATATAGTTTATGAATTAATCGTTTTAAAGTAGTTTAAAGTTAAGAGTAGTATAGTGAAATTTAACCAAAACTTAATATATCTTTTTGTAATTTAACCTAATTGTTATGATTATTATTATTATTATTAAATTTTTCTATCAAACCAAAATAGCCGTTCCCTACACTATAACTATATATATAATAATATTATGAAAACATTTTGGCTTCTTGTCATCTCAATTGTCAAACATAAAAATTCATGAAACAAAGAAAGTCCAAGATATTATATATCCGCATGTGGGTTTCAGAATAAAACAAATATGAACCCTAAATAAAGTGTCATTTGCCAAATTTTGCTGCGAAAAGGATGGCAGTACCCCTTTGCAAGTACCTAGTTTATTCAATTTAAGGAACCATGGGTTACAACTAATTACAAGAAATGGTGCTAATTAAATCAGAGAAAGAATTTTGTAAACGCAGCTCCATGGTAAGGGTTGAAAGGCGGTTTTAAGGTACGAGTATCATATATATATATATATACACACCCGACCTAGTCAGCATATGCTTACATAAGTTATGTAAGCATGAAATTTGTGGATAATTGTGGGATGCATACTTTGAAAAATTGACCGTTGAATTAATTAGATACTGTACTTATTGATGTCATGCAAGTTAAAAATTACGGTGATTCAATGTGATAATTACAAAATGTAGTTATGAAAAATTGTTACCGCCGAAAACTATCACAGTTTTTCTCAATCACATTTCCGGTAAACCAACTGTTGGATCACAGTGATTTTTGGCAAATATGACATGCATAAGTATAGTATTTAATTCAATAGTTAGTTTTTCAAAATTTGTATACCATAATTATCTATAAGACTTCATGCATATTTAACCTTATATAAGCATATGTTGACCGGATAATATGAATATGATCAAGGATGTCTTTATCTATCTTATTGTTAGCCAACTCCTATTGGGACCCATAGGATAAATATTTTTAAAAACTAACTATTGTATTATATGTATAGTGAAATGATTCCGTCAGCAGCAAACACTGACTTTATTAAAAGCAGGAAATGCTCCATGACCATTAGATTTCGGTCATGGAGTGAGATTTAACGGCCATAAAATGTTTGCTGTTTATTAAAATCAGAGATGCTAATATAAGGTGCACCTAATGCAAAATTACATTAAGTGACCTACATTGGGGCAACTGCAGAGTATATTTTATAAAATCATTCGTTAAATTAGATTCTCCTCTTATGAATGTCATGTCTGCAAAAAATCACGGTGATCCAATGGTTGGTTTTTTAAAAATATTAACTGTGAAAAAAATGGTGACAGTTTAAGAACAAAAAAATCACAGTATTTCATTATGACATTTTCAAAAACTGATTGTTTGATCACTTTGGTTTTTTGCAGACATAACATGCATAAGACGATAATCTAATCTAACGGTTAATTTTTAAAAATATGCTCTGCAGTTGCCCTAACAAAGATTACCTAAAGCAATTTTTATCAAGTACACCTTATATTAACATCTTTGTATATATATATATATGTGTGTGTGTGTTAAATTTGTCATAAAGATGGAATACCTTGCATCGTTAGCTTAAAATATTCCACTCAAAAATTGCAGTAAGTATATCGTTTAAATATAAATTCTAATTTTGATCAATTAGGTAATTTCTAACCATATGTTATTACGAAATGTTTTTTTCACAACTGCATGCATTATGTACATTTTTCAAGCACATGTTGCTCGTGCCCCGTACTAGTTTAATTATGAAGAGGCACACCACATGTTTGACAATGAATAATAGAATCTAATTTTACTTGAATATCTGATCTTATTGTGTCATCCATTTTTTTATTATTATTATCATAATTTTCAGCAATATAATAGTGTAATGGATTGTTTAAATATATATATATATATATATATATATATATATATATTATTCAAAAGTCTTTTAAAATTCAATGTATACCATAAGGTCCAAGCATTTTTTTATTATTTTTTATTTTTTATAACGAGGGTGTCTGGCCAGCTTACACGCACCTCGACTAATCTATCAAGCGACCGCAATACCCTACTAACCACGGACATCAAGTAAAAAGCAAGACAAATACCTTGGGTATGTGGCCCATGTCAGAAGACTCGAAACAGGGACCTTTGACTTGGTACGCCGAAGTCCAACCATCTGAACTACCCTACTGCTATAAAACCTAGGGATACTGATCCGTAAATCCCTAAAAAAAAGATTTTATATCCAAAAATCCTAACTGAAAGGCTGCATAGCTAAAAGTCTATTTTTATATCAATTAATCCCTGATTGGATAATTAATAGTATTTTAAGTTAAACATAAAATAAAATGTTTATCAATAAATGAATACTCGAAATTTCAAAAAACAAAATCAAGAAAAATACCAAATGAGCAACACTGGCCCCAATCTACTCATGTATTTGCTTGCAAAGCATAAGTAAACCTAACTTTGTCAAAACTCCCAATAAATTTACAAATATCCCCTTCAATAGAGACTAGTTTGATTTATCATCTCATCCAACTATCTTTAATTCCCAACTAATTTATACGCCACGCTATTGACATGTTATCAATAAGACAAATTGGGAGGGACCATTGTCTTAATTGTCTAAATTAGTAGTACATTATTATATGTGTCAGCTAGAATCTACCTTATTTGACCCATTAAAACCATTTTCCCACTTGGTTGTAATGAAAATTTTATTATCACTTAAAAAATTTTCTGAATATATTCTATATTTTGATAAAATAAACATGGGAAATCAAATGTAAATTAAATAGTTGGTCTTTAATGCCATTTGATTTTTAACAATATAGTTTTTAATTGGTTTTGAAAAGAAAAATACTATAGCACCAAACACTTTAACCCAAAATTTAAAATCACGCTGATGTGTTTTGCTTTGAGTGGTAAACTGTTTCTCTCTTTTTTACGCACCACTTAAACAACGATATGTCAGGGTGGTTTTTAATTTCGGATTAAAGAGTTTGGTGATATATAATTGTCTTTTGAAAATGACATGTTACAAGGTTTTTTTTTTGGTGGAGGGGGGTTAAATTTGAGCAATCATATATAACAGAAAGGACTCTACTGAATAATAAGTAAATACTAAAACAAAAAAGGTAAATGAAACTATTATTTGCAGCTAATCAAGTATCGAGGGATTTATTTGGGAATTTTGAAAACTGAACTAGATGAGGTCACTCTCTTACTATTATGGTGTTATCTAGTTTTTTATACACCATATTTTCGAGTTTGGATCCTCTGCTTGGGCTTGGATATGCTTGGGTAATGTGTCATGATCTGAATGCTCTGCTTTTTACGTGGGTGATGTGTAAAGAATCCAGATCATGACACATCACCCAAACACCAAGCAAACCTATGCAGAGGATCCTCATTCCATATTTTCTATATAATGTCGAACAAATTTATAGGAAAAAGGACTTGTTAAATAGCGGTGAAATAAAAATTGTCCAAATTTTCATGTTTCCCACATCGGGTGCAGCCCTTAATGTTTTCGAAACAGCTTATACAACTAAATAGATTAATATATGTCACATACTTAAATGTTTCAAACAAGTAGTACATATTTCAACTGTCCAAATGAAGAATGAAAGTGATACATATGATAATCGGAAGCCACATGAGATATCTTTATTGTTAGTAATATAAAGATTCAAGAGCTGTTTGGAAAACGTAAAAATCTAATCTCCTGCAAATAATTCTATCGGGTTCTGATATCACTAACCATAGGAAGAAGCAAGCAAGACACTCTTGCTTGATAGACAAATCTCTATCTAAAAACACTAACTAAAAACTTTAATTTTAGATGTTAACATGAGAGGTTAAGTAGGTGACAGACCCCTTTCCTTTCCATGTGGTTGGCATATATGTGCAATGGAGTGGAGCTGTGACTCAATAAATTAAACTTAATTCATTTTTTTTAAAAATATTGATGAATAAATTGAACTAATAAGTACTTTACTTGAATTTAACTTAACAAATTAATAAACTCAAAATAAGATTCAAGCTTAATTCATTTTTTTTTTTTTTAATGAGCGAACTTAAATTCACTCTTAGATCGATCAAGTGAACTCGAACTAAATGTGACTAACTTGATTTGTCTTACTACCCTAAAAATGTATAATAGTGAGTTTTAGAATTTTAATTTTAATTTTTTTTTGGCCAAGTAATTAAAAAAGTATTAGGTTCTAAAATAATGATTAATTCGTCTCTCTCGTATGGGAGCAAGCAGCCTGAACCTGCAATCGAAATTGAACCGTCCAAAAAGTCAAAACGGTGCAACCGGTGAAGAATGATTGTGAGAAGAATGATTGTGAGTGTGACCATCTGAAAGGTGGGTTAATTTATGTTTGATCATAGAGCACATTCAACCAAAGACTAATAACAAAAATGTCTTCGACAGACCCCACCATCCCCAATCTTTTCTACTTTACCCCTTCTCTTTTTGGTTTCTTAAAGGGCCCTCAAAATCATTCACTCCAACCTAAAAATGACATTGAAAATTTTTTCCCCCCATTTCATCATTGTATATCAATATGAATGGGTTCCCCACTAAATGTCATTGTTAGGGAATAAACTCTCTCTCTGACTCTCTCTCTCTCTCATCAAGATGTTTTTGACATGGGGCATCAAATTTGACCACCATTAACAAGCATTTTGTGCACATAATCAATACACTTGATTAAAGATGTTTTCAAATGCCATCTAAGTAAGATGGTAAAACATATGGGCATCTACCTCATAATTACTTTGTTCAATTTGGTTAATCATATATGTGGGCATCTACCTCACACCTAGGTTCAATACTGAAAAAATAAGAAAAAATTCGCTTGCCAGAAGTGAATAAGTCACTATCGACGCTTGTACCCTAATGCTATTTTTTCATATAAAAGTTTTAGCATCTCAAGTGCACTAATGCCATTAATTTGATGTGCCAATGTCAAAATTTGGCACCTCAAATGGCACCATATGACATCAATTCAAAATTTGAGCACATATGTACTCCAATACATTAATGATATATTTTAGCATTTCCTACTTTTTTAAGAGAGAGATTAACATGACACAAATGACATTTGTCATTTGAGGTGCTAATTAAATAGGGAACCCTATTAACCATTGCCAAAATTTGGCATCCCAAATGACACACCATTAGAACAACCCGGCAATGACACCTCAAATGGTATACCATTGGAGACAAGGAGAGGCTATTAGAGATGCTCTTAAATATTCAAATTTCCGAACCGTAAGAGACGATTTTAAGGAAAAAGAGGGTTAAAGTCCCCCCCCTCAATTTAGTCAATCTAAGAGTCGGTCTAAGTTTTTCCTTTCTTTTTCCTTAAATGATAGAAATATACTTTATTCTTAACTTTATAATATTAACAAATAAATACCGATATATCTTAATGTACTCAAACCCAAAATTTCTTACTGAAAAATAGAAATACATGTCATCTCACCAATCGATTGATCGTTTAAGTTCTTTTGGGATATATATATATATATAAAACTCCATGAATTCCACCTTCTTGAGTGTGAGTTTGGTCGCCATTGCAAGCACGCTGAGCAGTGCCCAATTGGGTAAAAATGAACCCCTCATACTGAAAAGGATAAGCATTAATTGAAGAAAGGGAGGTTGAAGGTGAGACATGAACAGCTAAAAGCAAGTCCACATAACATTTGATGGTCACCATTTAAATGTGTGTGTGTGTGGGTCCCACGTATGATGGGTGTACGTGTGATGCATAATGCCCCACTAATTAAAAACCTATTCACTACTTCCTCTATAGATCTACCAACATTGCAGCCACTAAATCTACTTTTTTTTTATTTTTTTTGCTATATAATTGTATGTTTTAAGACTGTTTAATCATGCCACTAATATTACAATTTAGAAGTTAAAATTTTCAAAGTATGCAGTTTAATGATGATAATAGTTTTCTTTGCTTTGAATCTTTCCACCAATTTTGGTAAAACTAGAAAGGAAAAGAGAAAATGTCATTTAAGTCGAATAGTAAAATATGAGATTTTCTGTACGTTACCCTTAGGTTAAAACCTTCATACGAGTACTGGGCACGTGTCCCCATCTTATTAACCATTAACTATATAGAATAACTATATATAAATTTCTTGTTCCACACGAAATATAAACCTTTAAAACAAAAAGGGAAAAAGAATAATATGAGAAGACGTTTGTAAGTGCCTGTTTGCGAACGCTAAAAACTAGCTAGATTATGCCAAGTATAATCTATTTGTTCTATTTGATCTTTATATATATAAACCAGCTTATAGTTGATTTGAAAGAAAAAGAGTGTGTTTATACCTTATTTTCTGTTAACTAGTTTGAACAGATTTAAGCAAAGAAGAAACTTGCGAAATAGTACTGAAATTAAAACCAATCAAACTCATCTTCAACTGACCAGATTTTTAAATTTGCCAAACAACACCTAAATGTTATTCCTCAATAGGACTCTGAGCTCATGCTCTCGTATTTCATCCATCTCTCTTTATCTCTCTCTCTCTGATTTGAGGGATTAATGTGTAATTTTGAGAAGTGTCGTTTGGTATAATATGAAAGGCTAGAACCCCATCCAACTGAACCTTTCAAAATCACATATTGGGGGGACCAATAATGATTTCATCACACCAAGAACAAGTAGTGAGGCCTTCCAATGACTAAATTAGTTGTCTTTGAAGCAATTTTTGTGGAAAATTCTCCATGCAACCAAGCAGCTTTTGGTTGGTATTGACTTGCATTGTCTTTAAAGAGAGTGATGTTGTACCTAAATTATGATTTGCACTCCAAATCTCTTCCTCTTCTTAGATCTTCACTATCACTCATAATAATCCTAACATGGCCTCTCTTATTAAGTTCATTACTACCCCTCTCCTTCCCCCCTAAAAAATTATAACAAATAACATAACACTAAAAATGAGACCCTCTTGAGTTGAGTTGATTAAGACCTATATTAAGTTCTAACTACCTTCATAACCCAAATTAATCGAGCTCAAAATCAACGCCGACGACAGTACGAATTCGATAGCACCAAAATTCCAGGTCCATGGAGGCCATGAATATTAATTTGATGCTCACAATGCATCAACCACCAGATATCTCCGTGCACAGTAGAGAGGGAGAGAATACCACAAAAATTGGTTGTGGTCATGTGGTGTGGTACGGTTTTAACAACAACAAAAAATGGTCCCCAAACTTTTTCTTAGCAACCAAACAAAAGATTCAAATGGATTTGATACTTGGGACAGCAAAAGAAATTTCCTAAAAATAATAGATATACATAAGATCTCACGTAATTCCCAAGTTGGATTTCGTCCTATGGGTAACTTAGATTTTTTCTGTTTTTTGCTTCGATTGTTTTGAATTTTAGGAGAGAATTAACACTGGTTTTGTGGTTCTTGTGCTAAGTTAATGTACCTTAAACTCCCACTTTGATTAGTTTTTGGACATTGTCCGAGTGCCTGAAGTGGGTCGAATGTGAAATTGTGAATCAGGATTGATATATGAAAATATTTCACTTGTTTTTATCTATTTTACTTAAAAAAGTGGCAGATTATATTCCCCTTACACCATATTTTGACATCTATGTTTGTATCTCGTTTTCAAAACACTATCTATGATAACTATTTTGACGAACCGACCATTGGATTCAATACATTTCTTATGCATATCATGTATACCAAAAATCATAGTGATCCAACAGTTAGATTTTAATAAATGTCACTATAAAAAAATGTTACGTTTTTAATCAATAAAAAAATAATAGTTCTTCAAAATGATATTTTTCAAAACCTAACCGTTGGATCACTCCAATTTTTTTCATACATGACAAACATAAAATAAGTATCTAATCTAACGGTCGGTTTCTCAAAATATTTAACCTACAATGGTATTTAAAAATGAGGTTTAAATATAGGTGTCAAAATAGGGTATAAGGGGAACATGACCCATTAGAGAAACTTTTGATTGACTAAATTAACCCCATTAAAATCATAAAAGACATTTATAACATTGACCCTTAAGATTCTTCTTCTCATTTTCTTCTTCATTAAATGTATATCAAA
>JAESVK010067091.1:0-12956 GCA_017140935.1 Hamamelis virginiana
GACAAGAACCACTGAGCCAAAGCTTATGTTCAACTCACCGATCTATTGAAACATGCACAAATGCAACATTTGGACCATAATCATCGATTTAGGAAGGAGGAACAACAAACACCAGGAACAGGAAACAACGTAGGAAACGGAAGAGGAAGTGAAAAATAACATCAGAAACTGGACACAGGCAAAAGTTATCATGCAGAGGAAACTTAAACCGAAACCCAATAAGAAAACGTAGCAGAATGAATATCAAGAGTTACTAGAACGTATGAAGAACCTACATAAGAGGGGTTTTCACCAAAACATTTAAAACATTACAAAAACCATTTTACCAAAAGATCTAGCAACATTACTGATGGCAAAAATAATGTTTCCAGCGTGTTTCCAATAATCATACATTCCCCTAAGATTTTCAGAGCTTCTCCATTATCTTTTGCATGTAGCATTCCCAGGAAATGAGTTTCCTAAAAAGGCTTCTAATAACTGTGGCTTGGACATCAATTGAAAATTAAATCATTCCATACAATTTTACATTGCATTTGGAGGGATAGTCCATCTCTCGGAAAGGAGTCGTTAACTAAGAATACATGAAATTGAGTTATAAATTGTCTCATTACTAAAAATAATAAAATATAAACTTAGTCATTTATATTAATATCCTAAATCTGACCCTCTACATGCAATACAGACTCATCTAAAATGACATTAAAACTGCAATCGAGTCCTTTCAAATCCTAGGTAAATCAAAGACTCCGTTTCCTTATGGCGTCCAAATGCCCCCAAAATGCATCCACCGGATGGATGGCATGCAGCCAATGCAACTTCTTAGTTCTAACAATGGAGAATATTTATACAGTCCAGCCAGAACTCAGTTGACTCAAAAAATATCCCTTTTCTGTATGTCTAAACTAACACATAATTTCTTGAATATACCTTCACTAGGTTCAAGAGGTCTTGACATCTCTGGACTAGAGCCATCATATGAAGCAGTCAGGCGAGCAGGGCGTTTTCTTACATAGTTTTCCTGCAAAGGTCTAGGGATTTGAAATGAAAATTGTGACAGAGTCACTCCTTCTCTTGTAAACTCTGGATGTTCCAGCAAGTACCTGCACAATAGAAAGCATTATGAAAAGGTATGGAAAAATGGAAAGAAGCATTACATTTTCCAGACCTTAAAGTAGACCTCCCACCACTAATCAAATCATACATATATTCTAATTATAAATAGAGTATAAGGGGCTGTTTGGGAACCCATGGAACCGGTTTTTCCAGATACAAAGTGGGCCCAAATAGTTACACTCATGTTTGGTAAATGCAAATAAAAACGATATCAGGTTTTTTCCGTTCCAAAAATGGCTCAAAAAACGGAATAAAGCTGCTCCATGTGACAGGTGGTTTTCACGAAACTGAGATAAGGAAATAAGAAGTCCCTTCTCTCTCTACAGTAAAAAGCTGCATCCTCTCTACAGCTTTTACATTTCACCAAAGAGGAGTTCTCTTCACATGACATCACCCTCACATCTCCTCTCTACAGCTTTAGCCCTCAAAGATCTTTCTCTATCCTCTACGACCCCAAGCAAGGTAGATCTAGAAATCTCAAGCAAGAATGCAAGATGAATGGAGATGCCACTCTTTCTCCGTTCTTTGCATCATATCAGCAAGCAAGATGAAAGGAGAAAGCCTCTCTTTCTCCATCCTTAGAAACACACCATCAGCATCTCATCGCCATATTTCCTCTTCTTCTTCTTCTTCTTCTTTATTCTAAGCATCCATTTTTTTTTTTTTTTTTTTTAAAACAGAGCAGTTGGGATTATTATACTAGTTTTGGTTTTGAAATCAAAAAGTTTAATTTTTAAGGGAATTGAAGATTTGCTGAGTTAGGATTTGATTTGGAAAGGGTTAGGGTTTTTATTTGGAAATTTTCAATAGGAAATTTTTAATTTGGTGAGGATTTGGAGGTTAACGTTTTGATTTATAAAAGTATTTTGAAATCAATGAAGTTTTGATTTGTTTGAAATTGAGATTTGTAGAATTAACATTGCTTCATTCTTGTTTTACTCGATCCCTTGCGCTTTTGTTGGAATCTGTGGGATAAGGTGTGAATCAAAATACAATGAACTGGACAAACAGATTATAAATAAAAACCAGTTCTAATGAAAATTGATTTCGATATGAACTAGACAACCTAATGGGTTATGAACTGGCCTGGCTCTAAATCATTGATTTGCCAAGCAGGCCCTAACGAACAAAGAAAAAAAGTGCTGCAATATCAAAATGTTTAAGTGACAAAGACATACTTTTGGATCTCAACCATTGAACGAAGTTTCTTGCCAGAGGGTGCAGCATAGTACCTGAAAATGTAAGAAAAGACAAATTATTTACAATGAAGTTCACAATGAGTGACAGATTAATATACCACAATATGGACTGCAGAGCTCAAAGAAATGACATTAGTGGGTGCAACTTCAAGCTATCAATATATCAAATAACAAGGCCTGATATATCAAAACAGAATGGTGACAGGTCATCAAGTTTCCAGTTATAATCCACAGAAGGATCCTGACATAAACACTCAGAAATAAAGAAAGGAAAGAAGGACATTATGAAGTGATTTTTAGTATCAAAGTACAATTAACAGAAGCAAACTGAACATTCAGTATGCAATAGACAGAACGTATCTATCAATTCATGGAAAGTATCAGGAGATTACAATAACAAGTGCCCATACAGCGAGAGAAGACATTTAGAACAGCTAGTCAAATTTAACAAAAACACTGAAAAACATCCTTATCGTAGATCCTACTGTAAGGCATCTCTGATATCAGATACTTAATTTAATTATATAGTTGGTGCCACTACTAATAACAATTATAATCCAACACAAATGTAGTTACTTAATGAATCTGACAATATCCTTGACTAATCACAATAAAATAACTCCTTCAAGAACATTTCCAAAGCCAAGATAGACTAAGAATGAACATTATCATTACTGCACTGGAAAGCCTTGGCCACTATAACTGCTGCACATATTGCTACTTAATAAAGAACATGGAAGGGTTCTCATCATCCTGTTTAAGTTTCTTTAAAATTAAAAAGTCAAGATGAAAATTGATTGCACATATGCACAAATAGCTACTTTACCAAAATATGACAACTCCCAATGACAAATTGAGTATACAAAAAAATGAAAAGGGATACATACACGTCTGCAAACTTGGTGCTTCCTTCACCTCTGATCCGTAATAGCCGTTGCCACCCAGGAGGCGGCTGAGCAATGTTAGGTTTATCAATCGCCCAAAGCCTGCTGCCATCTTGAGATATATCAGCTGGATCATCACATGAGATATCGGGCCGCCATTCACGAGCTGTTTCACAAATAAAAGGCTGCTCCAAAATATGTTCACGTATTTCTTCATACTTCTCCTTTGTTGGGATGAGCCTCCATTTAAAACAGTTAGCACACTGGACAGTGAAAGCACCTACAGATGGCAAAACTCTGGAAGGTGGATTTGGAGTTGTGTATCTTGAGACAGGCAGAGGCTGGCAATCAATAGGCTCAGGGACAGGTACCATTTCACCAGTACTATTTGCCATAGGATCATAAACAACCAATTGATTCTGAGCATTTTCAGAAGATTGGTTATCTTCGTCCTCTCCGACATGAGAATCATCCTCTACCTCTGAAGCAGAAACATCTACAGGTTCATGAGTGCTATCCAAGTGACCAGCGGAACTCGAACCACTGAGGTCATTTTCTTCCCTTTTTACCCTAATGGAAGCTTTTCCTGGGAGTGACTGCATCTGCATAGATCTCAATCACCTGCCATAAAAAAATAAAAATAGAAATACAACTAAACAAATGATACATCATAATCTCATGAAGCTTCTATAGTTTCCAAGCTATGGAGCTTCAAAATAAAACAAAGTCTTTATTTGATAAAAACAATATCGAGAAATTGACCATGTCTACATATCAAAATTAACACATGCGAATAAATAGAACAGGACGTCACTTACTCCAGTACCACGACGTGTTATGAATAATGAAACAGAGAAAACAAGTGACTGACACATAGGAAGAATTGAATGAGCTCTAAAAGAAAGAAACTAAATGAGAGGTATAATAGAATTGGGGGAAAAAAATGTTTTGGAATGCATTGACTGATAACTTAGAAGCAATGAATCACATCATATCCATCTATATTGACCCATTCCAATAAATGCTACAGCATAAAACATTCCTCCTCATCAACAACTCAAACAGCATTATGCCATCACAGCATGAAATAAAGAACACTACAACCAGATGAACCAGATCAAATACAAGATAATTTTGATGTCTCATTCAAAAAAACCATAGGATTGAGAAGATTTGGTGAGAGCAGATAGTCAAGATCCTCCCTAAATGGTCTTGAATACATTGGTATAAGCAAAAGGGCATCAGAGAGTAGAAAAACCTAGAATCCTCCGTCAACTATGACTCTTTAGGGATTAGAAGATTTAATGGGAAGTTGGGAATAATATCATTAGGAAATGAAGATCTTGAATTGGAAATATGATAACTGTTTGTGGTCATAAGAGAAGGCAATAAAAGACGTTTAGTAATCCTCAAAAGAAGGAAATAAAAGACGTTTAGTAATCCTCACCCAGATAATGTCATGCTCTAGAAACAAAGCTTGATACAATTTTGTTGGAGACTTAATTAAACTATATGGGCTGTAGATAACAAAGGCTTTCTTTTTTTAATTAGAAATTAAAAATAAAAAAGGCAGGTTTTCCCTCTCAGCTATCAAAACCTCAGGCCGAATCATCTTAATGCGAGATGCTTTGGTGACTGAGAGTCTGGACCTAACTTAGGGTCCATGTTGGTCTTATGGTAGCGTACAGCTGCAATGACACTAAAGTTAGAAGTCATCTTTGGTACTAGTCAACATTGTTGCTCAACCTCTAGTATTGCCTGGTTAGTAGATTACATTCTTTAATGGCATGGTGCCCTTCTTTCAACACCTCCACATTTAGAAGATTGATTACTATCGGGGTTATGATAGACTTCTGTAAGGAGCTTCAGCGTGTGTTATGAATGTTGTCCACTATTTGTTCTTTCCATATTCACTTTTCATCAAGACTCTTGATGGGGAAAGAAGTTGGACTTCCAGTATAAACCATTTTGGAAGTCTCCCATTCATCAAAAGCAGCATTGTTTATCTAGGTTGCAGAATCAACAACTTTCTTATGGTTGATCAGCAATAACATGCCACCAAATGACATAGCATGGCAAATGCCATTTTACTTGATAGATTTTATAGATGCTCACATGTTATAACTTGGAGGAGGAGAGTGCTAGACATATTCTTCATTTGTGAATATTATTTTTTTGGGGTGGGGGGGGAGAGGTGTTTAAAGCAAGGGGAAGGCAACCCAATTAAACTTCTCTGTCATTGTACAAAATCATCAAGGGTTTAAACAGGTTTTAGCCACATAGTTTTATTTCAGATTGGATATAATCCTTCTGTCATTGGTTTTTGCTTCCAAGGGATCTTCATTTGTTTTTCCTTGATCTTTGTAAACACTGCCGTTACATTTTTCTCACCTTACTCTTACACAATATAATACAATAAGTTATTGATCAGGGGGAAACATCATCGAAACTAAGGACACAATAAGTTCACATGAACAACAGATGATTACAATGGTAAAGACATTCATCAGGCCTCGTTGGGCCTAGGCTTCAACATGGAAATGTAATTAGCAAATAGCAATACAGAATAAACAGAAAGTATGGAATAATATAGTCAAAATATCAAAATGGGGAGGGGTTCAAGAGAACAAGACAAGTTCAAACAAGATTACCAAAACTAACTTGGATGCATAGTTTAACTAAAATAGTTTGTTTGCAAAAACAATCCCCAACAAAGAACATTGCATGATTCCAGAATGCATAAGAAAAATTCTAATTCAAATTAAACTGTCACATAATATTAGGGAAACTATATCAAATATATATATATACACCTCTCTCTCTCTCTCTCTCTCTCTCTCTCTCTCTCTCTCTCTCTCTCTCTCTCTCTGTGTGTGTGTGTGTGTGTGTGTGTGTGTGTGCATAGATATATTATAATTTATTGCAACATGGAATCATCAGCCATGTAAAAACACAAGCAACATAAAACCAACCCGCAAGCTACAATCCAATGAGCCCCACATAAACATGCAATAATTAAACTCTCCCTAAAATGGCATATCAATGCATTACCAGCATTGCCAGTATGTTTACCCCCAAGATTATAACTGACCTGTTTCAATGGATAAATGTGGAATAGATTTATGGCGCCACTTGAGACAAATGATTCTGACTACCATGGGAGAGCATGAGGTACTCTACATTCCTGCATCAATGATCCCATCCTGAATGCAGCAAATGAAAAGAAATTCGGTATGTCATTAGAAGAATATAACTTGAGAAGTCAACAACCTAACCAATATATAAAAAAAAATCCAAAAGGAAGAGAATTCACGCCCTTCATAGGAATGTCCTAGTCTAGTTTCAGCCTTTCAGATTATGACAAACTAAAGAAAAAAGAAACTCAGAGGACGACAACAGCAAGAAATAATAACCAAAAAAGGTAAAAATACGAGAAACAAATATGTTTAGTCATTAAAGTTAATGTGAATGAGGAAAAAAATTCTTTGATTTTTCATTATCTGGAACCCTACTCTAACCCAGTTTAGGTGAGTCTTCCATAATGTTGGAAACAAAAAAAAAATAAAATAAAAGACTCTAAATTTTAGGGCCTGTTTAATTCTGGTTTCGAAGAAGCGCTTTTGTTTCAGAAACTCAAATGGTGAACATATTCAAGACTCTTATTTTCTGCTATTTTACTTTTCTTCGAAAACAAAAGTTGCAGAAAACAACTTCTTGAAGTTTACCAAAAAAAAAATGCCGTCTTCAAGAGACTTTTTAAGAAAACAGTTTAAAACCCACTGCCAAATGCATTTTATGCATCATTTTCATTTTCCCATTATCAAAAACAGAAAATCATTTTCAAAACCTGAACCAAACATATCCTCACTTTCATTTTTTTCTTCCTCACTTTCCTTGCTAGCGAAACATATAGTTAGCTCAAGAAAGGTAAAATAAAAATACAAAAGAAGAAAAAAAAAAAAAAAAAAGTCAGGAGACAAAAAACAAAGAGGAAGAAAGCAAGCAATTCCAAATCTCAAAGCGAATATTCAAAGTTTACATTTCTGGATCTCAAAGCTGAAAATGACAATACAGTTGAGCCTTTCTTACATTCAAATCAAAACCCAAAAATCAAATAATCCAAATCCAAGAGATAATTACACATTCGAGTTCATACATTGATCGATGAGCTAAACGCCATTGCCCAACAATATAAACAAAATCCACCAAACAAACACAACAAGACCAGATCAAACCATACATAACCAACGAATAACTTCACAAATCATCATTAGCCCTCCGTTTGGTTCCCAATAAAACAAAAGAAACTGAAAATAAAACAATCCCAAACCAATGAAATACACACAATATACACAAACACAAACGTATATAATATTCAAAAACTCAAGTGTCTTCTCTTTTCTTACCTTCTCTCAGCATCCAAACAAAACATAAACATAAACATATTCCCATTTGAAAACCCAAACCAATCGTAATCCAATCGAACCCACAGAACAAGATCTAGCTCAAAAAAATAAAAAAAATAAAAAATAAAATACAGAAGACTACACATCAAGAGAGACAGAGAGAGAGAGATAGATTACAGAATGAGAAAGAAAGATCTGAATAGATGACGAACTTGATTGTGGATTTATGCAGGAGCTTACAGGAACATACGTAGATCGTATGGCTCTTGCGTATGAGTTGTTTTCGTATGTATAGATTTCTGCAGGAGCTTCTCCTCGTTCTCCTCGGACAAAGGGACAGATAGAGAGAGGAGAGAGGGGGGGGGGGGTAATATTACATCAAATGTCAATTTAGATATTATCCATTTATATAAAGCTGAATTTACGAGATTGCCACTTGCGTTTAACCTTAATAACTGAAGTGGTAGTTAATTTTGTAGTGAATTTATTAAAGTTACTGTGGGAGCTAATTATTTAGAACAAAAATAGAATCTTGACTTGGATTAGACATGTTGAATGTGTTTATTAATAACTTAATCATTTTTTTTCCTTTTTTTTTTTAATGAAAGAGATCTCGAATTTTCAGCTCGACTAATCCTCACATTCAATAAAATTATTGCTCACTCTACATCAATTAACACTTAAAAATTAACTGGATGATGGCTCATAAGGAAATCAAACCATATTTGATTCAATTTAACTACAACACAAAATAGATTTAAGAAGTATTATATTCTAGCATAGGTGGTTTGTTTGTTCTAGTTAGAAAGATTTTTAGGGTCTATTTACTTCGTGAAAATTTTTATAAATTTTATTTTTTGTGAAAATTTTTAAAAATAGTTTTCATTTTCAATTTTCAAAATTTAGAAAATGTGTTTACTTTGCAAAAATTAAAACTGTTTTCAAAATATAAAATTAGTGTAAATGCATTTACCAAAACTATATATTATCTCTATATGTTTTATTATTTTTATTTTTTAATTTTACAGTTGGTCTACATATTTTTTTCTATGTTTATAAGCATTGCCACGATATAATCCTTATTTTTCAGTTTTCATAAAAAGACAAAAAGTGTATTTTTGATGTTTTCATATTTTCTTAAAAACTGAATTCATTTTCTTGAAAATAGTTTTTATTTTTTACAAATAAACGCATTTTTTATACCGTTTTCTGTTTTTATTGAAAATGAAAATGAAAATTGCGAAAAACATTTCATGAAGTAAACATGCCCTTAGTACTTCTAAAAATTTTATAGTATTTTTAAAATCTGTTGTGCGATTCCTCTTTAAAAGTTAAAATAAAAGATCAAATTCAAAACTGAAAGGTCCTCATTATTAGCACCAATTCAAAGATCCTAAATAGGATTCAAAAAGAGAGAGATCTAGTCAAAAATATCCAATTAAATATGTACTACATTACATCTAGTTGATTTAACCTAAGCAAAATAATTTTATTTCAAATTCCACATTTACTCTAACAAAGAGAACATCTCAAACTAGGTCACGAATATATTTTGAAAAATTACTCCCAATAAAATATAAGTCTTTTCAATGCTTCCTCATTACCCTATCAAGAAGCTTCGAAGGATGGTACTAAATTTTCGAAACATTAGTATCATTTTTCGAAGCTTCTTGGACCGATATAGATAAGGTATTCTAATATCGAAAAAAAAAATTATATATATATATAGAAAAATATTCTTATGAGGGATACCTCATTTTAACTAAATTCAGCTAAGACTCTTGAGCCATTGGATTGGAATCCTGAGATGAATCATGCATTAAGTGAATGGGAATCCAAGGACTTATATTCTTAGATGATTTTAGTTAAAATAAGGTATAGTTGATAAGATCGGGACTATATATATATACTTTTTGCTAATTTTTAGAATTTACACTGGAATATCACATTCAAATGGTTCGATTCAACATGACATAATATGTTAACTATTGCAATCATGTTAATATAATAAAGGATCCTATTACAGGTTTCTGTTAAGTTTTTTATTTGTCTATTAATTTAACATTTTTTTTACGTAAAATTTTACTTCATTTAATATAATTTAATAAATTCCCTTGTGGCACACCCTAATAGAACCCTATAATAAATTAGTATGATAAATAATTACGTCATGTCAATTATCATGTTAATATAATTAATTAATGTAACACGGCTCGCAAGTTAAGTCAATAAAATAATCCTGGAATTTCTTTCTTTCTTTTTTTAATTTATAGACAGCAAATAACACGAATGTAAATAAATCAGACAAAATGGTGAGTTATAAATCCAGACATCCCATGTTAAAAATTAGGCAAACTCTCTTGGCCGGATATTTTAAGTCAAAATCTAATAATCTATCATCTATCACTAACCTCATGTTTTTCGGATATATATTATAATTTAAATTATATTTTTCATACAGTGAAAGAGATGAAATTATAATTTCCCTTATCATGTTATTTAATGCATAATTTGAACCCAAAACGAGTATTTTTTTGCAGTCAATCACGCCATTATCGATAAAGTATCAGACGTTTTATTTTAAGAATTAAAGAGAAAATGACAGAGTGCATTTTGAATCTGGGAAGCAAAGGGATTAGGTTATTGCATCCCAGGGGAAGAAAATCCAAAAAGATAGATATGGGAAAGTGAGACTCGTGGGAGAGAGAGAGGGACAGATATATAATGAAGGGTTCAAATGAGAGATGGAGATATATAAAAATAGGGGATAGTGTAGAGAGAGAGATTATTGGGTTTAGGATGATGGACGGCTGGGATGTGAGAGAGAGACAGAGGAATGCATTATCAATTCTATTTGTCCTTTCTTTTTGTCTTCTTTTTTCATCCTCTCTCGTGCATCTGACCAACTTGAAATAGTTATTTTAAAAAACGGACCGTTGGATTTGATGATCCACTTACACGTATCAAGAATGCAAAAAATCACATTGATCCAATGGTTGGTATTTCAAAAAATAGACTGCGACAGTTTTTTACAATTTTTTCATTATTTTTTACAATTTTTTTAAAAATTGCAAAGACCGACTTTTAAATGGTTGGTTTTTCTATATGATTTTTTGCATTCATGATAAGTATAAGTGAAACATCAAATTCAACGGTTGGTTTCTCGAAATATCTGTTCCAAGTTGGTCGGATAAAAAGGGTGGACGAATGGAATTTTCTATTTTTAATTTAGTGTGTAATTAAATTCCTTCAATTAATTTTTAATCAACCATAAATGATGATTAGAATATTAGTATTTTAACAAATTTTATGCGAAAATAAAAAAATTTCAAATATTAAAATTTAAATTAGGATAAAACATTAACTAATTAATTTAAAATATTAATTTATGTGTTCCTGTGAAAATTAGTTTGAAGTTAGTCAGAAGTACAAGCGTAAATATGTCAGAAAATGCCAAAATCTAGCACTTATGCATTGGAGCACCTTGATGCTATAATTTGGCAATGGCACTATTTAATGCCATTTGGGGTGCCAAAATTTAGCTCTGATGCCTCAAATGGCAGTTTTGCATTGGAAATGCTCTTACTGAGGAATAAGTTCCCCAAAAACCTTTGAGTGCTAACTCAATTACAGCTAAAAACTAAAAGTTAAGCTCAAAATTAGCAGCAACCACCCATCAGAGAATTTTCAACACAAAGCATATATCTCGCTGCTTTGAGAAAAAAAGAAAAAGTCTCTAACAAGAATAAGATCTCACATGGCACAGTAGCATTCTCTTTAAACTAGTTTGCTTGCAGAAGATCAAACGCTTGACTCATAGAAAATTAAAAAATGTCAGAAATCAAAATTATAAAATGTGTTATATATATATACATATACAGAGGTGCTAATATCATGTGCACCTGATATATCTTGCATCAGGTGCCCTCTTGTAGAGCCACTTGCGATGAAAATTTTGAAAAACTGACCGTTGGATTTGATTCTCCTATCATGTATGTCATGTCTGCCAAAAATCACAGTGATACGACGGTTGGTTTTTTTAAAAATGTAACTTTGAAAAACTATGACTTTTTTGTTCTTTAAAATGTTATCATTTTTTTAGCAATCAGTTTTCTCATAAATCAACCGTTGGTAAATCAACCGTTGGATCACTGTGATTTTTGGCAGGCATGACATACATTATAGGAATGTCTAATCCAACGGTCAGTTTTCCAAAATTTATAGTACAAGTGGTTCTACAAGAGGGCACCTGATGCAAGATGCTAGATGCATCAGGTGCACCTAATATTAGCACCTATATATATATATATTGGGCCGGCCCTGAGCTAAAGCCATTAAAGCAATGGCTTTAGGCCCCCAATTTCTTGCAAAAAAATAGGACCCCAAAATTTGAATGTTCTTGCAAAAAAATATGGCTTTAGGCCCCCAATTTCTTGCAAAAAAATTGGGCCACATTAATGTATAATTCCTATAGTATGAATTTTTTTTTCTTTCTATTTTACTTTTATGGCTATGTTTGGTTTCCAAAAAATTAATAGAAATAAATTACTTTAAAACTCTAAATCTTTGAAAAAAATTTCGTGGTGGTATTAAAAAATATTCCCACTAAGCCCATTTACTGAGGAATAAGTTCTCTAAAAACCCTTGAGTGCTAACTCAATTGCAGCTAAAAACTAAAAGTTGCCCAAAATTAGCAGCAACCACCCATCAGAGAATTTGCAACCCAAAGCATAAATGCCCACCTTTTTTTCTGGATAAAGCACAAAATCTAAGAAAGTCCTCAATGGAAAGGGGCAAATTAGGTAGGGTCTTTCTTTTCTGTTTTTTCAATGAGCTATTTGAACTTTCAGCCCGACGCCTACTCCATATCAATTAATGCAGCAGGGTCTTTCTTTTCATTTTTTCCAATGACCCCTACTCCATATCAATTAATGCTCGAAAAATTGAGTTGGTGACTAGGCCCATAAGAGCGTAAACAAGCTCAATTGTGCAGATGAAAACCAATTTACAAAAATTAGAAATCGAAATGAAGTTCAACCCATCCATAAGAACAAAGCAAAATATAAAATAGGTTTAAAAATAGAGCAGCCCAATTAATAAAGCAAAGATATATATGTATATCAGAAATGATGTGATCAGGCCGGCTGCAAATTACAAATTACGGTCCAAACACGTGTCAGGCCGTGGATGAGCGGGCTGTCCAAGGTTTAAGAAAAAAAAAAAAAAAACCAAAAAGGCTGCCATATCACGTGGGTGGGCAGACATCCCTCACCATACTTCTTCTCTCTCCTCTCCTCTCCAGCTGCGACGAGCCTCACCATTCTTCTCTCTCCTCTCCCTTCATCTCATGACGG